>JADRCD010214001.1:0-15253 GCA_019843815.1 Montemys delectorum
TTATTATTATTATTATTATTATTATTATTATATTACTATTATTATAGGATGGGATGTAAAACTGATTGATTACTCAACACTGATTAGGTTTTTTCATTTTTATTTAATACACAAACACATAATTTTTAAATGTAAGACTTTGGAGAGCCAGTTGAATATGCACTGTTTCTTTCAGGCAGCTATAGATGCAGCGATGCCCTAGGTGCCCAGTACCTCCTGTTCTTACTCCTGCTCATCCTAGAAAGGGACACTTTCCCTTGACTTGTGTGAAGTGCTCCTTACATAGGTGAGAACTCAAGCAGTTCTAAACGACCACATGAATGATACCAAGCCAATCTAGTTTCTGTTTTGTAAATGCTAGAAGTACATAAATAAAATGTCAGGACTTTTGTTAAAAACATTTTTTAAATACTTAAAAAATTCATTAAATGTGCTATGTTAAGACTAAAGGTTCATTCAAAAATGCCAGACTCATTTTCCTTTTGGACAAAGACAAAACTTACCTCCCTCCCCCCAGATTCTTAAATTAACTTGGCTAGAGAAATGGTTTTAAACCATTATAAATATTTAATCAAGAGATGTTCTTAGTTTTTCAAAGTGTACATTTTTGTCCAGACTTTAATGCTTTCATTTTAACAGAGTAATCTTCAAGGAGAAGCCAAGCACATCGTGAAGCCAAAAATATGATTTCCTCCTCTTCCTCCTCCTTCTACACCCATCCTCCTCCTCCACCTCCTCCTCCTGCTCAATAATATGTTCCTGGCATTAAGAAAACCATTTTATTTTCAGTAACTTTAAAAGCAGTCCTGCAAGACTGCTGATCATCACTGGCCTTCCCACAGGTCCACTTAAGCAATTTGTCATATAACCTGGCTATTTTTGTAAAGATAGAAGTTTTTCTCAAGAACAAAACTTACTTGTCTTTGAGTACTTACTTTTTAGATTGTGATCTTAATGTTCTTACGAGATTTAGTTAACTTTAGAGCAAAGAAAACCTCTTTTCTTGGTTGCATATATTCAGTCAAATTCAACCCAAAAGCTTCAAAGCTTAGCAGATAGTACCAAGAAAATGAAACCATGCTTTCTTTAATATGCAAATTGTCATAGCTTAAAATTTTGTCATCCTGATCACTGGAAATTAGACGTCCTTACTTTTGAGTGTTTTCCTGTGTGCTGCATCCCATATGCTCAGGAGCAGGTGGTCTCCTCATTACACTGCTGTCTCTGCTACTGACCATCCTCATGAGACCAGTGAACATATGGGCTCAGCTCTTTCTCTCCAAGTATGGCAACTGCCACTATTGCTTTTCTGATCTCAAACAAGTGTGACATTTCCTCTTTATCAGAAAAAAAAAATGAAAGAGATCCTTTTCTACCTCCCCACAGCACAACAGAAACAAGGTGAAAATGCACAAATACTAAATGTTCAGGCATCAGGAAAAGTGCAATGAAGAGATGGATTATAGTTGCAAAACTGCTGCTTTGGGGGCAGTGGACATGGGCTAACACCTGCTCTCCAACTTCAGACTGGCTGACTTTTCCATAGGAATACCCCAGCACACCTGAGCTGAATAAGCTCCTTTGTTAAAAGTGAAGACATGCTGGGGCTGGAAAGATGGCTCAGCGGTTAAGAGCACAGACTTCTCTTCCAGAGGTCCTGAGTTCAGTTCCCAGCAACCACATGGTGGTTCCCAACCATCTGTAATGAAATCTGATTCCCTGTTCTGGTGTGTCTGAAGACAGCTACAGTGTACTCATATACATAAAATAAATAAATAATTCTTTTAAAAAAAAAAGTGAAGACGTGTGCTCATTCCAATTCACTATGGTGGGTTCTCTTTCCTGCTTTGTATTAGAGCTAATCTAGGGTGACTGATAATGAGAAGATACAACTTGTTTAAGGAAAACTCTGCCTATCCTTGGAGCCACCAAATATCTCTTACTGTCACCATAGCCCAACAAGGTTTCTGTGGCATTAGGTTAGCAGTGTCTGGTGAGTACTTAGACCTCTTGGTGAGTGTAAGCTGACTGAGCCAATCCATCTTCTTTTAAGGGAAGGAAGATGGGACTTATGACAGATTCTTTCCAACTTTCTGACTCTGCTTTCCATGAGGAGTATTTATTGAGATTGATAACTACAAATGAATAGTAATCGACACTGTTCAGACTGCTCTGTGAAAGAAATGCCTTTTTAAAAGGCAACCTGGGGAAGTTCCTTTTTAAAAGTTCTCAGTTTACATTAGTTCGCCTTAGTTGCTGCAAACTCCAGAAGAATTCGCTACCAGAAATATGTCAGTGGTTTAGAGTTTGTTTGCTTGGTTCATTCGTTTGTTCATTTGTTCATTCCATCCTTCCTTCCTTCTTTTCTTTCCTTTCCTCCCCTCCCTCTTTCTTTCCTTCCTTCCTTTTTTCTCTAACGCATTGGGTTAATACTATTATTTTTTAGTAAAATTGGAATTCTGTCCAATAATGTGGAACTCATAAATCATGTGATTTATTTATTTCTACTTTATGTAAATGAGCACTTGCTTGCATGTATGTACATGCAGAGTGTGCATTCCTAGTCCTGCAAAAACCAGAAGAGGGTGTCAGATGCCCTGGAACTGGAGTTACAGACAATGGTTTGCTGGGAACTGGTCTACTGCAAGAGCTGAGTCGTCTCTATGGCCTTCATGATTTTTTTTTTTAATCCAGGGATTGAACTCAGGGATCTACATGGAACTAATTGCCCAGATCACTCATAACCTTTAAGGTAGCATTGAAAGAGTCTTGTAGGTATTGCAAGTGGCAGGGAGGGCAGTATGGAAAGGAGGTCATTGAATTAAAACAACAGTAACATCTAAAGTTTGGGAATCTAGAGTACCCTGTAAGAAACTACAATTCAAAGGCCACCTTAAAACAACATCTTCTTATTAGGTGGGTCTCTTGTGGGTGAGGCTGAGGTTGAAAGCCTGGTCTCTGACCTCTGAGGGTCAGGGCTTCTTCAAAGGGTTCTTTGGGGATCTACGCTGGACTTGAATGGGACACTTCCTCTTACTGTAAGTTCCAAGATTTCAGAGAGTGACCCTAAACCTTCAGGGACATCTCAGACTTGTGGATGAATAATATCCAGAAACATCCATTGGCCAAAGGAGGATGGTAAAGTCAGAGTAAGGGGTGGAGCAATCTAAATACTTCTCTCCAGGAATCTTATTGCAGCAGAACAGATCTATTTACCTTGCCACCATTTTCTGTTTGGAAAACTAGACTTTGCCTATCTATCGCCTTTGTCTGACCCTTTTCCATAGTCTCATTATTTACAGTTTCTCATTTTTATACTTAGAACAATAAGCCATTATAAGAAAAGTCAGAAACTTTTAGGTTAATTTTATAGCATTTTAAAATTTGTGTGTCTTACTCTCTTACCTAACTTTCTACAGCTATCCATTTGTTGTTGCAGGGAAATACCTTGATCTAGAGGTGATCTGACTCACTCAGTCTCCCAGCCCGCCAACTTGCCAGCCCTGCTAGGCCACATGGCTCCCACCAGGCCATTTCTGGGATGGCCCCCGCATCCCCCCAGTTCCTCTCACTTTCACAAAATGCCCCATACACCCCTGGTTAGCCATCTCAACACCTAATTACCCAGTAGAATCAAGACTCTTAATGCTTAATTAGCCAGTCAGATTTATGTATCAATAATAACACAATTTACAATAACACAGTACAATAATTTCAGAGCCAAATATTAATAATAAAGCTTTAATACAATTATTCTAACCTTTTGATAACACCATGTCAGCCTCCATTCTGGTTCTCCCTCTCCTCAGACCTCTCTCTCTGTCTCCTCAACTCCTTGCTCTGCCTCCCTTCTCCTGTCCAATCACAAGTCTCCCACTGTCCTAATGTATTTGGACAGGGAAAATCCTGCAACTCTAAAACTTTAAACATTTTTAAGGTTGACTTGCCACACCCCAAATGCAATAAGCCAAATTGTTCATGGTCTAACACCTTCAAATCTAAGACCCCTAGCCATTTCAAGAGAAACGTTGTCCTGAAACAGACGGCTTTAGGTACAGAGTGAGAGATCTGGGAACACTCAGCCCTAAAGAAGATATCTCTATCAAATCCCTCACCTCAGGGCTCAGGGAACTCTGTAGAAGAAGAGGCAGAAAGATTGTAAAAGCCAGAGAGGGTGGAAGACACCAAGAAAATAAGGCCTTAGAAACACAAAGGACCAGCATACATGAACTCACAGAGAATGGGGCAGCATGCCCAGGCCCTGCATACAGCTGCAGGGTTCTAGAGCTGAGAGGAAAGGTGGACACATGCCCTCATCCTAAGATGCTATCTCCACTTGCAAATGAAAATTTAGTTTTTGCCAATGGAGTCTCACTCAGGAAACAAACTATTCTTAAGGATAGGCTCCATGCCAGCAGTAGATAGCCGCAGAAGGCTAACTCCATGGCATCTTGGAAGGTTGCTACTCTTACAATGTCAGGGATTTCCTTTGTTGTTTGTTGCTTTTTAAATGTTATCTTATTTTTTAATTTTTACTCTATTACATTTATTTTCATTTATATATACATTTTTCTTCCTCTTTTACCCTACAGGTATATTATAGCTTACAGTTTTGTGTGCTTATGGGATTCATGAGTGTGAGAATGAGCAAGCCTCTGGTTTTCATGCCTTTTCTTGGGGTCTTTTTCCCTCAGCTTGCTTTTTTATCCTATTCTGCTGTGTTAGTTTTTGTTTTACCTTATTACATTATATTATATATTATTTTTATCCTTTAGAAGTTTGTTTTTTAATGAGAGACAGAGAAGGGGTAGATCTGGATAGAATGCAAGGTGGGGAGGAACTGAGAGGAGTGGAGGAAGGGGAACATGAAATCAGGGTATATTATGGGAGAAAAAATGTCTATTTTCAATAACATATAACAGTACATCAACAGAGAAAAGGGAAAAACTGATAAGATATTTTCAGTGTTTCAGTGTTACATAGTGTTGGAAATATGATGTATACATCATGATATATATATCATGTTTCCATACAGAAACACATGTCTTTATCCTTTGGCAATAAGGCTTACTTAGTGGAGTCCTAGGTCAAAGGCTTTTGGGAGGAGAGTTAAATGCTCCCTTTGGGAGGGAACATGGACAAAAGAGCTAGGTTATAGTGTTTCAGGACTCTGGGGACCCTCATCAGCATCTCTGCTATTGTTGCTAGCCCAGATCCCATGTGAAAATTGCAAAACTGCTCTAAATTAACAGTGTTTCTGACAAAATAAAATAAAATAAAATAAAAACAAACAAAAAACACCCACCCATGGGACACAAACCACAACAACCCTTATCTTTTGTGAGTTAATTACTTTAGGTACTTATCACAATAATGGAAAGAAAACTATTTCTCCTGGTCTGAAAAATAGATGTTCATTGTGAAAAAGTAAGCATATCTATAGAATATAGTAAATATATTTCTTGTGTGTGTCATATTGTGAGATGCAATTCCTATATGTTATATAGGTCATTTCCATTCTCACACCTGTTACTTTGTATTATGGTTAGAGAACTACCGATAGGTTGCAAATAAGAGGGACTTGGTGGATTTCTGCTATTCGATTTGTTTTCTGCACCTAGTGCTGTGTAGGCATGAGTAAGCTGCTTGGATTGCTGAAGAATCTTTAATGCGCCATCGATCACTGTCTTCCTCCATTTCCAGTAACTTCCACTCACTTAGAGTGTTAGAGTGTATGAATATGAAGTCAATAAACACATATTTGGACTTCAAACATCTTCAATCTTAGAAGAATGCTTCATTTTTAACTTCTATTTTTATTTTTACTTTTTATTTTTGATGCAATCTGTTGAGAATAAGTCAGGTAATGCAAGACAAGAACATTTGATAAGATGTTCACTTATCACACAATGTGATCTCTATGGATATAGGATGTTCCTCCTCTGTAATAACACAGGCTGTAAACGTTTGTTTTCTAGAAGATACTACTGATGAGCAGCAGGGAACCCATATAGTCCACAGGAGATTGATGCCAGGGAAAACAGCAACAGATGACTCACAGCTCTCATGGGCCAGACAGACAGTCCAGTGCGTTTTCCCAGGAGGAGAATAAGGCCATGGACCAAAACTCCTCCTACCATCTAAGCACTTTTGATGTCAATCAGGGCTATTGTTGGTTTCTGTGATGACAGACATTAGCTAGTCACTGAGTTACTTAGTCATTTCCTTCTAATTCCAACACACCTCTTTGTGGTTGCTGAGCTTCAGGCTTGTGAGCATGGCAATTCTACACTCTCACTCAACTTAAACAGCTGTTTCTTTGACTAGATGAGTGTAATGTTTTCAGGTTTATTTGACTTTATAGAGAATTACTGTGTTAGTAATACCAAAGCGTTTGTATAAAATCTCAAGTATAAACTCAACCTTAAGGCACACGAGGAAATATAAGGATTCCTGGAGTCACTCTCTTATCTACTCAGCAATACAACTAGTCAACATGACCATACGTGGCCTGTACAAGGAGGCCCTAGAGTAGAGGCATTTTTAAGTTCCTCAAGTCATATGAGAGCAAAGAGGACACAGAGATGGAGACTTATTTTTTTAATAGAGGTAGGACTTGGTTATGTAGTCCCAGCTTGCCTAATGTAGTCCTGGCTGGCCTACAACTTTCCATGATGTCAAAACTGAACTAGAACTAGTGATTCTCCTGTCTTAGCTTCAAAGGGCCAAGACGTGTGGCACTATTATCAACTAAAATAGATCATTTGTTTCTTTGTTTGTTTTGTGTTACCCTGCATGGTTTACTTCTTACTCCATAGACCAGGGAGATATTGAAACTCAGTGGCGATTCCTGTGACTTCTGGGATTATGGCTGTGTATGTGATACTATACTCAGCTGAATTAGATATCGAAGATGACTTAAGAGTTTGTTAGTTGGCTCAAAGTGGCAATTGCACTCATAAAAAAGTGACCGTTATTTTGGAAGACACAGAATCATTAAAGATTATTTGTGAATTGGAAATTGGCTGTGAGAAGAGCTGCCCATGAGATGAAATAAAGGCAGAAAACAAATCTGTTATTGGCACTTATACCCACTGAGACATTGTTATAGATTTTACTTATAGTTATTTTCTTTGAAGGCAGTAAATTGTTCGGTTCCGTGGCTGTGGACTTACGTGGCAATGCTACTTCCCTTTATTAATAGTAAAATTACGTTGGTGTTGGGTGACTGTGGCTAAACTGATGAAGACAAAACCAAATAAATTTCAGGGACGGATACAGTTTTTTGTGACATAGGTTTTCACATAATGGATACTCATTTGTTCCTGACTCACTGGTGTTTGAGGTTTGTGTGTATGCATGTGTGTTTGTGTGTGTCTCTTGTGTGTTTTCCTGTGTGCCTGTGTGTGTGTGTGTGTGTGTGTGTGTGTGAGATATTTTGATCTGTAATTTTATGTAGAAGAGTACAGGAGTGGAGTAAAATCCTAGAGCTCACTCCAGTAGAAACTTCTTTATGCCTTTGCTCACTATCATGTGAACTGAGTTGCCCTTCAGGCTCTTAGAAGACATGAGTGATAGGCATGATAGACATAAAGTGTACATATTTCTCTGAGCTATTCTTCCCTTAGTAAATGGGGAGAATTTTAGTTTAAGTGAAATAGAAACATAGCAGAACCATAACAAAATTTAAAATCCTTGGAGGAAAGTCCTTGTTATCTTTTCTCCAAGATTTAAGTCATCATTTCTAACACAGCAGTTGGTTACCTTCTTTTCAGTGACTTTAGAAGGCAGCTTTGAATGTTCTTGTTAAATTATTGCCACAGTCATCTTGCCCACAGGCTGGAAGGCCCTGGTGGAGGTAGATTCTGTTGTTAGGGAACAATGTAGGTAGTATTGCCCAGCAAATAAGAAAGTATATAAATCATCTGGGATCACTAATAATCTCAGTTACTGGCAATAAGTCTATGAAGTGAACAATCTAGGCAATTTCTAACCCTATTTAAAATAGAATGTATTATCAGATGTGGAGGTGAACAGTGTGAATAGATGAACTAATCAGGAGGTCCACTTTTTCTTTCTTTGTAGTTTGATCTATAAGATATTTTCTACTGTTCTCTGCTGCAAATATAAATCCTTATATTCTTATGGTGTTATGGGATTCTGGACTTAGGATGCCTTCATAAGGGAATACTTAAGCTCCAACTTCTGCATGACTCACTCCAGTAATTCTCCAACTGTATGAGTATATTTAGCTATGTTCTAATACTTATTTTCCTTTGCAAGCCAAATATTGACTTGCAGCAGGTGCAGATGCTAAGTTCTTAGTGAACATAAATCCATAGTGGAGATATTTTTCATTCTCTGCATACCATTATTCTGTTATTGATGTTTATAAAACACAATGAGATACTTACATTTCTAGATCTCGTGGTTATTCATCCATTTCTGTTAAGTCTAAAGATTTTGGGAAGTATAGGGTTGCATATTTATTTTTGTGGATAGGTATACATGTTTACCAGGTATGCTGGATATAAAAGTCAAATAGTTTCCTTGCCCTCTCTCTGTGCTCTTAAAGTTGTTCAGTGGTTAAAACAAAGTTTATTATAATTGTTGCTGGAAATAAGTGTGGGTCAATCAAGGAAGTGTTGCAGAGTACCATTTAAAGTCTATTTTCCAAGCTCCACTTAAAATATAATTGGGGGAGGGGGATGAAGACCCTCAAGGTGATGGCAATCCCACAGGAAAACCAACAGTGTCAACTAACCTGGACCCCTGGGAGCTCCCAGAGCCTGAGCCACCAACTAAAGATCATACAAGGGCTGGTCTGAGGCCCCTAGTACATATGCATCAGAGTACTGCCATATCTGGCTTCAGTGGGAGAGGATGCTCCTAATCCTGCAGAGACTTGATACACCAGTGTGGGGGGATGTGTGGAGGGCTGCCCTATGAAAGGTGAAAGGGAGTGGGGATGGGGGAGGAACTTTTTGAGGGGGGACTTGGAGTGGGCAATATTTGGGATGTAAATAAAAAAAGTATATAATTTGGGTGGACTAAAAAGGAAAAAATGAAACCAGTATTTTCTGGTACTCATAGGCTACACCAAAGATTACTTGCAGAAATAATTACTTATTTGCAAATATCTGAATCATGTCTCAATAATTCTGTCTTCCCTTTCACCCTCTCTCCCTCCTTCCCTTCCCTTCCTTCTTCCTTCCTCCCTCCCTCCCTCCCTTCCTTCCTCCCTCCCTCCCTTCCTTCCTTCCTCCCTCCCTTCCTTCCTCCCTCCCTCCCTTCCTTCCTTCCTTCCTCTCTCCCTTCCTTCCTTCTCCCCTTCCTCCCTTCCTTCCTTCCTTCCTTCCTTCCTTCCTTCCTTCCTTCCTTCCTCCCTCCCTTCCTTTGGTCTCTCCTCCCACTCTTCTTTCTGTCCTTTTCTCTGTCTCTCTCTGCTGTTTCTGTATTTCTTTTTCTGTCTCTTTATCTCTGTTATTGATAGAAGCTGTGATGTTGATGTGGAATCTGAGAACAGTGAATGTTAAGTTTCTAAATTTACCTCTAAACTATCTTGTAAACTTAATTAATGACATCTCCCTTCTTTGCAACTTATTTTTAAAAGAATCAGACTTACCTCTGGCAGGATGGGCTCTGACCTGTTCCAGGGATATCTGCATTTCACATCCTGTCATTTGACCCTTCCCAAGCACATTACCTGCTCCTATTTCTCTTTACTTCTGTGCATTCATAATAGCTGAAAAATAAAACACCATGATCACAGCTTTATGTGCGCTCACAGCTTCAGAGGCTCAGTTAGTAATTGCTTGATTCCATGCACTTGAGTAAAGTATCGTGGACAGTGGAGTGTGTGCTAGCAGACAGCTGTTCATACCACAGCAGATCAGCAGCAGAGAGTGAGACTGGGACCAGGGCCCGGGCACAACTTTCAAAACTCTGACACCCCTAAAGACTTCCTTCTGAAAGCTAGATCCCACCTCCTAAAGGTTCTGTAGTCACCAAAAACAAGGACACCCATAGAGTGTAAGGTTGTAGGCCCACATTCATTGGGGAGGTAGAACGCAGGGAGTCTGAGTGCACAGTCCATGGTTCTAAACAGTTTATTGTCATGCTGGAAACTGGATGCGTAAAACAATACCCCACTTCTCAGAACGGGCATGAGATTAAATACCTTTGACGGAAGGAACATCTGGGAAGGGAAGCTTATTGGTTAAGCCCTATGGGCCTCCAGGTACCTTATTAGCATGGAGAAGTCTGTTTTGTGCCTAAGTAACTACAGGTTACTTGGCACGTGTTCCAAACAGGAGTCTGGCAGGGAGCTGGGAGTAACTTAAGCCTCAGGTGTGTACCCAACAAGTCTCCAGGACTCAACTTGCTCTATTTTTATCAAACTTCCTGGCGTGGTTTTACATCCCACACCAGGGGACTGAGACTCTAAATACATCTACATTGTGAGCTGGTGAGAGACATTGAATATTCAAACCATAATATCATTAAAATCCACTAAAGCAAAACTATAATGTGCGTGGCTTCCTTGCCTGAACTGCATCTGCCCTCCATTTCTTTATAGTTCCGTTCGTTGCTGGGCTCCATCAGCTTTGCCTTCCCTCTGTCCTTCTTTCCCCTGTTTCTTCTACTTCCATCCTTCCTTATATCCTTTTGTGCTTTTAGTCAATCGGTACAAGTTAAATATACCCTCTTTGCATCTTTCTGGGCACCAATCTGGCATCTATATACATAGCTCCCTTTCTTCTTTTCTGAGAGAACTTAAAGATTCCTCATCTAAATCTTTGTTTTCAGTCTCCTGCTTTTCTATACCCTCTTCCTAACAACCTTTTATCCATCTTACATTCTATTACTAAAACAGTTTAGAAAGAACAAAGTAAAATGAAACCTCCTTTCCTTTTGAATAAGTTAATTTTATTTTAAAAGCCTCACTTTGTTTTTGGAAAATAAAAGTGTAGCCAGGTAGAGGAGAGGACTTCTTACCTCCTCATCCTTCTCAGGCAGAGTCCCTATGAGTCAAACTCTGCCCATATTTTTAACCCATCACCTTATCTTTCCCTCATAAGCTTTCTCCTAAACCCCACTCTCATGCACACTGCAGTTAGAGTGACCCCTGTACCTTTCTTATAGTTTACTTTGCTTATTCTTTCCCAAGACTAAGTCTTTTTCTTCCCTTGAGGAGCATATCTTCTTTTTATATAAGTCTATCATATCTGGCCTGGTTCCTCTAGGCTGGGATTGATGTATATTTTTCTTGGATGGGCAGATAGTAAATATTTTAGGCTTTCTGAATAATGTGGTCATAATGAATGCTCTACTCTGTTGTAGCAAAAAAAGAGCTAGAGGGTATGAAGGAATGAATGTGGTTGTGTTCTAATATAACTTTTTGAGCATTAAAATTTTACATTAGACAGTTTTCAAGTGTTGTGATATATTGTTCTTCTTTTCATTTCTGCAAAAACACTTGAAAATATAAAAACTAGTCTAATTTTAGGCTACGAGCCATATAAAAACAGATGACAAGTAGATTTGGCTTGTGGGCTGTATTTTGTAGGCTCCTACTCTTGAAAGGTTTCTCTATTATACAGTTCTTAATAGTAAATCACTTGTCTGGAAGCTCCTTAAGTGCTGACTTGCAATACATCGAAAGTGTGTTGACTGAAATTAGAATCCATGGAAGTGGAGCTTTCATCTCTCTTTTGTCCCCCTCGTTTTCTTTTTTTCTCCTCCCATCATGATGAAATACACTTGAAAGAGGAACTTAAAGGGAGGAATAGTTGTTTCTCTCACACTCCTGGTAGATTCAGACCATAGTTAGCTGCTTTCATTCATGTAAGCCTATAATGGAGCAGAGTGTCATCAAGATAACCTAATGTGGTGGAATTTACCTCTAGTGGGCTAGAAAGCAAAGATAATGGAGAGGAACCAGGGCGAAGGTATATCTTTATAGGCTATGTAGGAACATGGTGATGTACTCCCTCAAGCTAGGCCACACGTCTTACAATTGCTTCCTAGTAACATACTAACATTAAGAATCTATAAGTAAGCAGGGCAGTGGTGGTGCATGCCTTTAATCCCAGCACTTAGAAGGCAGAGGCAGGCAGATTTCTGAGTTTGAGGCCAGGCTGGGCTATACAGAGAAACCCTGTCTCTAAAAACAAAACAAAAACAAACAAACAAACAAACAAACAAAAAGAATCCATAAGTGGTCATAGTCCTCATGATTTAATACCCCAGTCACTGGACTGACTAGTTGGGAGACAAAGCCATGAACACATGAGCCTTTTTGGAGATATTCCACACCCAGGATCACAATATTCTACTCATGTCCTCTAAAGTCATATGGTCTCCTTCACAGTGCCAAATGCATTTTGTCAGACTCTAAGTGCTCCTGAAGATTAAATGGCCCTGACATTATTCAAAAGTTGAATACTTACTTCTTAGTTGCAAGTTTCTGTAAGATCAAAAGTAAGGTTACTTACATCCAATATATGATGGGGCTGGATAGACATTTTCATTCTTAAAGGAAAGGATAGAATACCAAGGAAGGATCCTATCAAAGCAAGACTGAAAGACAGCAAAACAGACATTCTACTCGGTAGGACTGTACTATGTTTGACACCCAGCATGTGCTTGAATGAAGTAACCTCTGTATAGTCTTAATCACTATAGTCCAAATAACTTCTACTCATGCAGCATCTTGGGGCTTTTACCAAATACAGATGAGGTCTTACTGCAGTAGAAAAATATGTATCCTGTGTTTCAACTGTTGAAAGAGTCTTTTCATCGCAGTTAAAAAAACAAAACAACAACAACAAAAAACTTGTAATAAGTGACTTCAAGGACCAAAGCAGTCTGTGTTAGAGTGGTTACCTGGAGTCTTTTTTGCATTATTGTGTAAATCAAAAGTAAATAACTCCCAAAACACTGTAAATGCTTCTTTAGATAATTCATTTGGAGTTATTTTTCTCTATGAGAAAACTTAAAATGTACCTAATGTAAATAAGAATAGAATGTATCAACTTTGTCTTTTCCAATAACTATTATATCATTAACATGGTGTTATTAATTTGTTGTCTTGGCCAATACAATACCACAGAACAATATGGAAACTTCTAGAATGTAGAAGGAACACAACAATCGTATCTCCTTTAAGATCTCCTAGGCTACCTGGAAATCAACACTACTCAGTGTTACAGAGAGTTCAGATACTGTTGCTATGCAGGTGAGGACACGCTCCTATGTCTGTCATGCCTATTCGCCTTGGTTACTGGTACAGCTGAGGCACTGTGTATGACATAGGCATCAGAGTCTTTATTAGTAGTCCACGTTAAGTAACACTCAAAGCCTTGGACATGTGATTGACAAGAAATGTAGGCATTTCCAAGTACAAAACATTGTACAAAAGATACAGGCACATGCTGCATCCTCAGCTTTAAAACATCTAGTTAACCAACAATGCTAGATATACTATTCTGCATAGATGGAGGGGCATGGTGATATCTGAAGTCCTTTGTTTTTATGTTTGTCACTAGCTTTTAGGCCTGCTGGCTTAGTAGGCACTATTTCTAGCCCTAAGGAAACTCTCAGGAAGCTCTTGTGATTTAATAGCTAAGCAAGTGTGTCTACAGACACTCCTATTGTTAGAAGATGATGGCCTGAGTTGCAAATGGAAGATGGATTTTCTTTGAAATATTACTTGAGTTTTGGAATACTTAAACATTCTTCTGCTAGCCACTAATGGTTGTCTCAGACACTTGGACTTCATCGTATATTACGGACATCCTGAAGCTTTATCATATACAACTGCAAGCTACATGCTGTTATGTGGCTCACTTGGCAATGGTATTTACTTCCTGGTCCTAAGAAGTCCTAGTTTGTGCAAGGAAATGATAAACTCAACCTTGTCGTCATCGGTCTTAGGGCTTTACATATTCCAGCTTACTCTAGGTTAAGCGGTAGTGATGTTTGTTTTTAAAACCTATGGGAACAAATCATAAAATATTAATTTTTAATCATTCACTTGTCATCTTTGCAAACTCACCTTTATGACCTTGTATTTTTTTTCTTTTGAAATCCTATTTTGAACTAACATTGAAAAAGAAAGTGAGTGATTTGTAGGTTGAGTCGTTTAGTCCAGATGCACAGGAATTCCTTAGCTCTCTTTGTTCTTCTGAGTTCATCTGTGTGGAAGTGCTGACCACCCTAAACTTTACAACTTGCCATGGGGCCATGAGCATGATTTAGAAGTTAGTCTTATTTTAAAATTCTAACTCTGATGTTGGCTGGCTCTACTACATTGGAAAAATAATTTGAATTTCTTGAGCCAAATTTCCCAAATGTTATAATAATATATCAAATAAAGCATACAAATAATTTAACGCACTGTAACTCAGTAGAAACACAATGAAATACACCCACCTACTCCCTTTTCTTTAGTAGCTGTTTTTACTATTATGTTACTTTTTACTCTTGCTTGGTGATAGCCTAGCAACTGGGTGATCACTGACTTTTAGTATTGCAACGACATTTTGTAGCATTGTTTATTTAATTCATGATGAATGCTTACTCACCCACGCACAGGCCTGAGAAAGCGAAACAAATATCTACTGTTCTGAAGAGTGTTCTCATAAAGGGAAAGTTGGAACAAAAATCAGCTAAATTCAAAGCCAAAGAGAGGAAATGAAGGAGGTGGGACCAGGGCCTGAAATTCTTGCTTTCCATAATGCTATGATAAGCATTATTACGTCATGCTTCATGTACTTTTTTTTTAAAATCAAATGTTGGCAATGATGGTTTAAATTTTTTGGTGTTATTAAAACAAAACAAAATAGTTGCAAGAAACCAAGGCCTCTCATAATGATTTAGGGCATGTGATCCAACAAAGGAATTTAAAAATCAGCAGTAAAAGTCTAGTTAAATAAAGGTTAGGTAGGTGGTGGCTCAGTCAGTGACATGCTTGCCATACAAGCATGGGTTTGAGGCCTGAGTACCCATATGTGAAAAGCTCGGTATATTGATACACTTGTAATCAAGTGCTAGTGAGGTAGAGACAGGAAGATAATAGGGCATGTTGGCCAGCCAGTCTAGTCAGTTAGTGAACTCCTATCTCAGAAGAATATGGTGAATAAAGCTTGAAGAAGATACTCCATGTTGACCCCTGGCCTCTACATACATGCACACATAGAATATCTCTCTCTCTCTCTCTCTCTCTCTCTCTCTCTCTCTCTCTCTCTCT
>JADRCD010214002.1:0-17156 GCA_019843815.1 Montemys delectorum
TTTTTTTTTCTTCTGATCTCCAAAACATTCACATATACATGATATACACACATACACACACATACATAGTTAATAAAAAAAAAAGATAATAAATCTCTTTTTAAAAAAACCCTCAAGTTATCTGCTTCCAAACAAAGGAGACTGGGTCTAATATGGCATCTTATGTTGACAGAGCTTGTTTATAATATAGCCTTGTTTTAGAAATGTTGAGTATAAACTAAGTTGAAGGAATATGATGGTTTCTAACCTGAGAAACCCTAAGGGAACTTGGCTACTTAAGTGAATGGGCCCCTTCCAATCTAGAAGAGTTCGTTAATATGAGTTGTTGAGGAACCAGTTTCCTTACACCAAGCCCTGCTTGTGTGAGGCACCTGTGAGAATGACTCTGCACTGACCCCTGGCGGCCGGCGCCCTGCATGCCCCTGCTGTTAACAAGGAAAAGCAGACTTGAACCTTTCCTGTTATATATGTGTCCAGTTGAGCCCATAAAATATAAAGATAGTCATATCCATACAATATAATTAAGAACAAGAACGCACTGTGAAGATGCATAGTAAAGACATTTCAGGAGGTAAATGTTTAGTTTAGTGATGCACTCTGTCTGATTTTCATCATTATAAAAGTGAAGTTTGCATCTGTGTTTCAGGGAAGAAAGTTTAAGAGTTCTCTTTGTATTTCTGCTTTGAAATTTCACTTGGAGATCATGAAGTGGGTGTTTAGGACTCTCAGATCAATAATAAAAAATTGGGAATGAGAAGACCAAGGTCGGCCCTTCACTGGAAACAGTTACCTTTCTAAGCATACTTTACCTCAGGCTGGCTATGGTGACACACTGTAACACAAGTGCAGGAGGAGAGGAGGACTGTTGAGAGTTTAAGGCTAACCTGGTCTACATATGGAGTTCTAGGTTAGCCAGGGCTACATAGTAAGGCTGTACCTCAACAAAACAAAAGTCAAACAAAACATTTTATGACATAAAATGTTTACAATATAGTATTATGTAAAGATTCAAAATTATATGTATGTTGGGCTAGGGTGTAGCTCAGTAGTAAAGCATGTGCTTAACATGTGTGAGATCCCCTGAGTGCATGCTCTGGTATATGTACTAGATACAGCACAACTTAAGTTTTGAAATAGTTATTCAACAATATATCCTTATTAGTTCTTTTCTTTCTTCCTTTCTTTCTTCCTTTGTTTGTTTGTTTGTTTCTTCTTTCCTTTCCTTTTTTTTTTGTTTTTTTTTTGCTTTTGTTTTGCT
Source organism: Montemys delectorum (assembly GCA_019843815.1). NCBI lineage: Eukaryota > Metazoa > Chordata > Mammalia > Rodentia > Muridae > Montemys > Montemys delectorum. The sequence continues at coordinate 1,259 of JADRCD010214002.1, forward strand.
TTTTGCCCCCTTTGAACCAAAGTCTCATGTAATCTAGGTTAGCTTCAGATTTGTTATGTGGCTTTGAACTCCTGGTCCTCTTCCCTTTACCTTCCAAGAGCTTACACGGCATTTGGTTGGTTTTTGTTTTATGGCTAAGAGGAAATTGATTGGAATTTCAGAAATGGCAACTGTAGAGTGATGATATCACTGTTTTTTGTTTTTTGTTTTTTGCTTTGTTTTGGAGTTCTATTTTATTTTAATTAGTGAGCTAGCCTTACTCTGTAGCCCAGGCTGGCCTGAAGCTTGCTGTAGGCCTTGAACTCATAGCCGTTCTGCTTTACCCTCTCCTGAGATTACGATAGTTGTGGCTCACTCTGCCTGCTAGTGTTACTCAGTTGGTTATTTTTATTGAAGAAGTTTTTGTTTATTTTTTCTTGTGGTAGGGATCTCCCCCAGGGATCATACTCACTAGGCTCTGCTACTGAACTACAGCCTTGGCTCAAGGGGAGAAATAAGAAATAAACTAACAAATACATGCTGAGCATGGCCCTGTATACCAGTTATTCCATTTCAGAGGCTAGACAGAGTTAAGACAAGAGGGTTTTGACTTTGAGGTTAGAAAACAAATCCATTAACCAAAGCTAAAGCCAAAAACTAAAAAATCTTACTCATATTATTGCCCAACTAGGAGACTGACAACATTTGGAAGTCTGGGTATAGTTTGTGTGTGTGTGTGTGTGTGTGTGTGTGTGTGTGTGTGTGTGTTTTAAACACCACCAACAACACCAACAACCAAGGTCTCACTGTATAGCCCTAGTTATGGAGAACGTACTGGGCTTGAACTTCCTCCTGCGTCTGTATCTATGCTGACTGCATGTGTGAGCCACCACACCTGGCTCTGACCAACCTTTAAGTCAGAAAAATGGGGCTGGGATGACTTACGTCATCTTATCGTTGATCATTGTCTTAGTAATACAAAGTTATTCACTGCCTTGAAGCCGCACTAGGGTTAAATCTACGTGTCCTTCTGGTAAGATAGAAATATTTGTGACAGGCTCTATCACAACTTTGACTAGTATGTGTGTACATGTTAGGATCAAACCTAACTTAAGGTTTTGCTAAGCAAAGGCTATAGATACCACCGAGCTATATCTCCAGCCCCATTTTTGTTTTTTGAGACAGGGTATCGCTAAATTGCCCACACTGGTCTTGAATTTGTGATCCTGCTCCCCCAGCCTCCTGAGTGGATAGGATTATTATAGCCTGTGCCCTGTGCTAGCGAGCCTGGCTTACACTGACTCTTACCAGAATTGCTGCTGTGGGGCTGTGGATATAGTTCAAGGACACCGGAAGCCTCAGCCTCAGCCTCAGCCATGATCCCTAGCATCACGAGACCTGGACATGGTAAGGCATGCCTATGATCTTAGCACTTGGGAGGGGAAATGCAAAGCAGCATTCTTGTGTGCAAGAGGCCCTGGTGTACTCAGAAGAACAGTGAGGCTCTGCTTCCAGTCAACTATGGAGATATTACAATGCTGCTGGATTTCTTTAGAAAAAAGTGTGTGTGTGTGTGTGTGTGTGTCTGTGTGTCTGTGTGTCTCACCAACCAGCCAGCAGATAGTTTTCTATGTCGTCTTCAGGAATACCATGCACCTTTGAAACAGAATCTCTCATTTTTCTGGAGTTGAACAGTTAGTTTAGACTGGCTGGTAAGTGAACTCCAGGGCCCTCTTGTTTCACCCTTCCCAGTGCTAAGGTGGTAAGAGCACGCCACCCTGCCTGGCAGTTTTGCTTGGATTCTGGCAATTAAACTCAGGTTCCTGGGCTTGCAAGGCAAGCACTTACTTACTTGACCTTTCTCACCAACCCAAGTTATTTTTCTTTGAATTTTATATCAAAGCATACAGTGAAGCTTCAAACTCCAGGAGGTTCTGACTCCTAGGTCTTTTTTTGAATTCTTATGGACTCCTCTGTAAATGTTCTAGGAAAAGGAAGAGTCAGTGGGCCTTGCAGAAGTGAGTGCTGTGATAAACATCACACTAGTCATTCTATCTAGCTGCCGAATGAGGAGGCAGCACTTTTAACTTTCTGACTTTATTCTTTCTTGTTTCTTTTGCTTATGATAAAAACATTATCATTATTCATCTTAAAATCTTATTCTACTTTATGTGTGTATGTGTGGCGGGGGGGGGGGGGTGTTGCCCAAGGAAACCAGAAGAGTTTATCATTACTCCCGTGGAGAAAGAGATACAGGTGGTTTGTGGGCCATGCCCAGTGTGGATTCAGGAAACCAGACTCTGGTTCTCTACAAGAGCAGCAAATACTCTTACCTGAAAACATCTCTCTAGCTCCCTACTTTTTTTTTTTTTTTTTAAGTTAGTAATTTGGAACGGTGGTCTATGTCTACAATCTGAGCACTGGGAAGACTGAGGCAGGAGCAGCCCCTGAATTTGAAGCCGGTCTGGCCTAGGATACAAATTCTGACTCTGCCATTCTTGAACAAGAATTTAACCTCTTTAATATTCAACTGTTCCCATGTGAAGGTGTTAATAGTACCTAACTTGTAGGGTACTTAAACTGCTGTTTGGCAAGTGTTCAGTGCAGGAGAGATGGCTCAGTGGGTGTAGTGCAAATGCAAGAACCTGAGTTTGAATCTCCAGCACCCAGGTGAAACCCTATCTGTAGGGTAGCACCCAATCTGTAATCCCAGTGCTTCTATGGAAAGATGGAAGAGAGACAGGAGAATCCCTAGAAGCTTGTGGCCAGCTATCCTGCCTCAGTCAAGATGGAACCCAAGGTCATCTTATATCTCTACACAAATGCACATGTACACACAAACTACCCCCCACCCACACACCACACAGATAAAACACCCCCTGGCTTCCTCAGGCTCCTGAATTCATACATATATTCCCCTCACCCTACATACATACAAATTATTAAAAATAATAAAAATAAATCTTTCATATTATAAGTTACCCTATATAATCTGGCTTCACTACACATAAGTGCACACATACACACACATCACTCACAGAGTATCTTGGATCTTTCTGGTATTCGTAGAAGAAGGCTCTTTATTCTTGTTTGTGGGTACATACTATTTTATTATATTACTATATCTTACTATATCAGACTTTGTTTAACCATTCTGTCAGTGGCTATTTGGATATCTACTTAGAAAAGAGATTACAATGAATTTTCTTTATCTTCCCTTACTTGCAAAATACTCTTTGGGATAAATTTATACCAGCATGACTTTAAAATGAATACTACATTTTTTCTTTCTTTCTTTTTTTTTTTTTTTTTTTGCTTTTTCGAGTCAGGGTTTTTCTGTGTATTCCTGGCTGTCTTGGAACTCACTCTGTAGACCAGGCTGGCCTCGAACTCAGAAATCCACCTGCCTCTGCCTCCCAAGTACTAGGATTATAGGTGTGCACCACCACTGACAGGCATCAATACTACTTTTATTTAGAAGAAAATACCAATAATTTTTAAGAAATCAAGTTTGAAAGAATCTTCTATGAGATATGCATATTATTCTTTGATGACACAGTAAATTAATTGGTTCGGCAGGTAATCTAAAATGTACCCTGCTTTATCTCTAAATTAAAAGAATTTTCATGAAACAGGTGATAGGTTTACTGGTATTTTTCTTTTGTAAACCAAACCTATTGATCTATCCCCTAAGAGAGTCTGTCCATTGTTTATTGTTCCTGCTGTGTCCCATTGGCACCATGTTCTTGAAAGAAAAGAATGAAAGTGTGCAGTTACTATGTAATAGGGCTGCCAAATAGGGCCAGCACTTTCTTAGGCCCTGGCACTGGGAGTAGGTGTGGCTCAGATACCCACAGGCATGCGGTCAGTGTAAAACTAAGAGAAGGTATGGCCCAGCAAGGAAGCTTCACATAGTGTTAAGAAAGGAGAGGGAGAGACAGCCACCCACAAGAGAAATTAAAATACATGACTAAGGATATATTTGTGGATATTACATTCAATTACTAGTGCCCCCACTGGACATTCAACACACACACACATACTCACACACACTCATACATTGTTATTTTGAGTCAGAGTGTCATGCTATGCTATATGGTCCTAAGGAGTAGGTCTTGTAATATAGTCTAGGGCCTGGCTTTCAACTTGAGGCAATCTTCTGTAATCTAGGACTACAGGCATGTGTGCACCACCACAACCAGCAGGTATTTCAAATGTACCGTTGAAGATGGTTGGCATGCCAATCTGAAGGGCAGATTCTTCCTTGCTCACTTGTCACCCTTGCCCCCAGTGCTAAGGGAGCAAACCCAGGTTCTTGCACATTCTAGGTGAGCCCTTTACCACTGAGCTACATCCCCTCCCTGACAGCTTCTGTTTCTCTGTTTATTTTACAAAATGCACTTATGTTATAGCAGAATAAGTGCTTTTGGAGCATAGCAAAGACCTTCCTTAGCCCAGCTTGAGAATGAGAGGTGGAAAACTAAGAAGACTTAATTCTCCCCAGAAGGAATGAGACTGGGAGCAGAAATGGAGAGCATTCACTACAGAGAACATAGTACACATAGGACTGTGTAGGGAGGGAGACAGGGAGGGAGACAGGGAGGAGGATGTCTTAGTTTGAGTTTTACAGCTGTAAACAGACACCATGACCAAGGCAACTCTCATAAGGACAATTTTTTTTTTTTTTGGTTTTTCAAGACAGGATTTCTCTGTATAGCCCTGTGTCCTGGAGCTCACTCTGTAGACCAGGCTGGCCTCGAACTCAGAGATCCACCTGCCTCTGCCTCCCAAGTGCTGGGATTAAAGGCTCGCACCACCACCGCCCGGCAAGACAATATTTAATTGGGGCTGACTTACAGGTTCAGAGGTTCAGTCCATTATCATCAAGGCAGGAACATGGCAGAATCCAGGCAGGCATGGTGCAGGAGGAGCTGAGAGTTCTACATCTTCATCTGAAGGGACTGGCTTCCAGGCAGCTAGGATGAGGGTCTTATAGCCTACATCCACAGTGACACATCTATTCCAACAAGGCCACACCTTCTAATAGTGCCACCCCCTGGGCTGAGAATATACAACCCATCACAGGGGGATTGATTGAAAAGTTGAGATTGATTTGAGGAATTTCCAGCATGGCTGCAGCTGGATTTGGGGTGAAAATACTTTGTTGCCTCATTTACATTTGATTCTTTTTTTAAAAAAATTCTTGGTTCATGTGTGTGCCTGGTTTATCTATGTGTATGACAGCAAGCATGCATGGTACCTGTGGAGTTGAGATGAGGGCCCATCCCCTGGAGCTGGATTTACAGGCAGTTGTGAGCTGACCAGTGTGGGTGATGGTAACTGAACCTGGACTCTCTGCAAGAGCAACGAGCACTCTTTACTGCTGAGCTCTCTCTCTAGCCCCTATTTGATTCATCTTAAAACTGATGGGTTATAATATTTGTAAATAGGGTTTTCTTGGATCATGTGTTTAATAGAAAGTGATGTGTGAATACCCTTTAAGTAAATGAAGTAAGAGATTTTGATGGTTTGAACTGGGCTAGTGGAGCTAGGGTGAAAGGGAGGCAGAGGGATTGGAGACATAACTTGGTGTCTTCCTTGGGAAGCTGATGATGAACAGAGGAAATGTGTACTGTGGAGGAAAGTGATGGGTTCAGTTTGGACCTGTAGAATTTGAGGTGCCTGTGGAATGCTCAGGAGTGGTGCCTCGGGAGCTTAGAACAAAGACCTGCCTGAGCTGGAATCCTCAGCACACAGGATAACTGCAGCATGGAAATGTTGGACTTTAGCAGCTGAGGGACAAACAGTGGGAATGGACTTCACAAGGGCGGCATCTGAAGGAAGAAGCTTGCTTCGCTCAGTCATTGGAGAGGTTAAGTGAGATCACACGCCTGGCAGCTAGTAAATGCCTGGTGTTTTTCTCTATTTTTCCTCACCAGAAAAAAAAGACTATTCTATTTCAGGCACTTCAGTAAACTAGGGACTTAATCTTAAGTGAGAATATGGGACTTGAGAGTTTGAAGAAAAACGAGTTGGACACTGTGCCACAAGGCCTTTAAATCCCAGCACTTAGGGGGCAGAAGTGGACAGATCTGTGGGTTTCAGACAAGATGGACTACAAACAAGTTCCATGACAGCCTTGGTTAGAGAGACGCCGTCTCAAACAACAACAAACGCCTCCACCACCCCCAACCCCACTCACCCCCCAACCCCCACCAAAAAAGAAAAAGAGGACAAGAGAGTTAATTAAATAGTATGGGGTTGAGGGTGGGGATGAAGAAAAAGGATTGTGTAAGACACTCCTTAAAAGATCTGACACTCCAAAGCCACCCCCTAAGGTAAGAGTTTCTAAATGACAAGTGAAAACGGCATCTGAAGATTTTTCTGGAATCTGAAATATTCCATTGGAACAGACTCCAGAGAAAGGGAACCCACACTAATTGTGGTAGAGTTGGAATCTAAAGACTGGGTGTATAAATTGTTAAAACAATGGAGGTTGAAGAAGTTAATCACAATGCTCTTTTGAAAGATCACACAGCCAGTACAATTGTTTTGAGACAATATTTAGTGGCACAGGAAGCACAAAAGTGTAAGCACACCACAAAACAATATGAAGTTATTTTTTATCAAACGTTGCATATCTAGGTAGGAAATAGATAAAACTATCTCCAAGGGTAGGGATTTTCTTTGTGTTTTTCTGTACTTTTAAGTTTTCTTTTAAAAACGTGTCTCGCTTTTATAATTCTAAGAGCAAAACTGTTGTCCAAAAGCAACTCTAGCAGAACCCAGAATGTGGAGATCCACATTCCAGCACTACCCTAGCCTTTGGAGACGGAGGATCAGGTGTGGCCTTGGCGGTCTGAGACCTAGGGGAATGAAAGAAGTAACTAGACCACCCCGTCTGTTAACCCGGCTACGTGCCTAGCCGTGGGCTACTCGGGGGTCGCACAGCTCAGGCGGCCTGGAAGCACCGAGCCAAACCTTCCCCGCCCATTCCGCGCCAGACTCTTCGCACCAGCAGGGGCCGGACACCTCAGCACCTCGAGGTCGCCGACAACCGACAACCATAGGGCCGAAGGTTGTCGTTTTCTGAGGGCCTCTACGGAAGACGCCTTTGCAAGGCGCCAGGCCAGGGTAGCCGCCGAGGGGAACAGCGCCAGCCCGCGCCTCCGCCGAGGGTTCCGCAACTGAGCAGAGGGCTGTGGGCGGAGCCTCAAGCCGGAGCCGTGATTGGAGCAGCCCACACCTTGGCCAGAGAAGCCGAGAGCGCTCGCTAGCGACGCTCCGCGGCGGGTGCTCAGCGTTCTCTCCGTGATTGGATAGGCGCGAGAGGGCGGGCGCTGTCTCGGTGATTGACAGGCTCTAGACCGCCCTCGGAAATCGCCTTGACGTCGCCCATTGGCATCCTGTGATAGTAGGCGGGATTGGTCCGTCGTGATTAGCTGGCGGATGAGATGAGGGCGTTGGGAGAGAGCGGGGAGGAGGGGCGGGAGTATCTGGCCTCCTCCTGGTTATTGGCTGGTAATGAGAGAGGGGGTAGCGCCAAGGCCCAGCGGCTGCACGCGATTGGCAGATGCTGGCATGAGTGACAGACTGCCAGGCTTGCTGCGCGCCCAGCGGTTTGTTTTTCGGAGCGTTCCTGAGGTGGAGAACAGCGGCCGGTCGGAGCGACTTCTGGACTTGAGGACTGGCAGGCGGGCCGGCCGAGAGGCGCCGCCGAGGCCGGGCTGGGCCGAGCCTGGGAGCGCCGGGGATGTAGCGGGCCACCCTGCTCATGCCACAGCGCCCGGCTGCGGCCGGAGCCGGAGCCCGGGGAGGCGGCGGGGGCCCCGAGCGCAGCCAGCGCAGCCCACGGCCCCCGCGCGGAGCCAGGCCCGCTGCCGTCCCCGCCGCCTGCTCCCCCGGCATGCAGCCCCGGCTGCGGAGGTGACACTTCTGGGCTGTAGCCGCCGCCGCCGCCGCCGCCATCGCCACCATGGGTGAGTACCGCCACCGCCCCGGCCTGTGCCCGCGCTGCTTCGCGACGCCCCGCCCCGGGCCGAGGGGAGGAGGACCCTGGGCCGCCGCCTGACAGGCATGGACAGTTCTCCGGGCCCGGGGCTGAGAACCGCCGGCCGCTCGCCTCTCCGCGGCGCCGCGACCCGGGCGGCGGTTCTGGCTACCAGGACCTTGCAGGGGTGCCCTACCGGCCAAACCCACTCGGCAGCTCTCTTTCCGAGCGTGCGGCTGGCGCATCCCGGGGAGAGGTCTGCGAGACCGAGGCCCGAGCTCGGTCGGGCCGCCCACTCCGGTCCCCGGCGAGCTGGCGCTCGAGCTTGAGGGTGGGGGAGCCGGAGCTCAGTGTGGGGCCGGGGCTGGAGCCTGGTGCAGGCCCAGCTGCTGTTGTGTCTTTTCCTTGATTTGCTTTTTTTTTTTTTTTCCTGCCTGTGTCATTTCCTTCCCTTTGCTCACACAGGCTGGCCTGTGAGTTCCCGAGGCTTTGCTCTGGAGCTCGGTGCGCTCCCCTGTGCAGGGGGGAGGATATGCGGGGGATCCACTGCGACGCTATTCGACGCAGAGCCCTGTTAGCCACAGCAGGCTTGAGAAATGCGAGCTGCGCTCCTCGCAGATTACTGGAAGTTAAGGATCCTTAGGCTTTCTGGGTTATAACTCAAACCCTACTTTTGGAAAAACCCGGCTCTTATTTTTATCCTACCCTATCCCTGCAACTATGTAACTTTTTGAAAGAGGCATTCGATACATAAAAGAATCACTATGAAATCATTTCCTTTTTGTCGGTATTTGTAATTCGGCTGTGAAGATGTAATCTAAGAAAAGTTTTTTAATATCTTCTACACAATATTTGAACTGATTTATATATATTTCGCATACTTTTGGTACTTTACCAAAAGACTTGGACTTAGCTAAGGAATGTGTGATATTCTAAATATATTTTACTTCCCCAGTTGGGCCAGGTATTGTGATGTTCTTGTTCCTGGTCTCAATCAGGTTTTGCAAAAATATCTAGTATTTTCCTAAGTCAGAAAAGGGTAAAATCTAGTGAAAGTCTCCTTTGCAGAAGTATTCATTGCTTGTATGATCGCTCCATATGAAAATGGAATGTTAATGTTTGTTTTGCCCTAAAGCAAGTCATTTTTGTAGGAGGTTTAGTGGGTGCAGTAGCACTTTGGCCAGATACTCGATTGTAGTGGAGCTCCTTGCTCTGGCTTTAAATTAATTGCTTTGTTCTTTATCACGCTGCCCCTCATACAGTATGGGAAGGATTTATTCATTTGCTGGGTTTTCTATTCCCTTTCTGTGTTATATTTCAGAGTTTTTTTCTATAGAGCTCTCATCTGAGAGACACAAAAGGAAACTAGTAAGGTTTCACATTTTGATATTTATTTATATTTATAATACAATATATTCCAATAAATGTTTGTGGGATGTTTATTATGTGGGGCACATATTTCTTTATATATTATTAGGGAACAGAATTCTTTTTATCCTCCCCAGTTGTACCACATTTATCTACTGCTACCGAATTCAAGCTAAATCTTTTTATCCTCCCCAGTTGTACCACATTTATCTACTGCTACCGAATTCAAGCTAAATCTTTTTATCCTCCCCAGTTGTACCACATTTATCTACTGCTACAGAATTCAAGCTAAATCTTTGAATTATGGACCTATATTGTAATAGTCTAATACACTTTCCTTCTTGCCCAGTGTTTGAACCTTAAGTTCCAAAGGGGAGCGTGAGATCCTTGAGGATGTACAGATCTCCCATGTAACACTTTGATTGTAAAACCAGTGTGTGAGTATCCAATAATGGCGGCAACATCTCATTATCTAGTATGAAAATAGAGGAGAGCCTGTTTTCAAATTTGAAGGTGTTTTCAGTCAGTGTATGAATATGAATATGTATGGTATGAATATGTGGAAAGGCCATGCTGAGAGGAAAGAAACTACGTGGGTAAAGTCCCAAAGGAAAAAGGACAGGGAGCATGGTATCTTCTTATTTGATCCCATGTCACTTTTTAAATGTTATTTTTGTTTCCAGTGCTGGGCATCAAACCTAGGCCTTATGAATGCTAGTAGGCAAGCAAGCTGTCACTGAACTACATCCCTAGCATTCTCTTGAATATCTTTTCTTTTCTTTTCTCTTTCTGTCTTTCTCTCACATTTAAAAAATTATTTATTTTTATTTCTTCTGCATCGGTGTTTTGCCTGCGTGTATGTCTGTGTGAGTGTGTGAGCTACAGACAGTTTTGAGCTGCCATTATGCTGGGAATTGAACCCAGATTGTCTGGAAGATCACCCTGTATGTCTTCTTAACTTCTGAGCCATCTTTCTAGCTCTTTTTTTCCTTTTGTTTTTGTTGTGGTTTGTGGTGATTGGTAGAGTTTCCCTGTGTAGTCCTAGCTACCCTGGAACTTGCTGTGTAGATCAGGCTGTCCTTAAATTTATAGTAATTCCTGCTTCCCCAGAACCTAATAAACAAACAAACTCAAACATTTAATTAAAAAAAATCTGATTCCTTAATATTTTCATTCCAATTAAACTCCAGGTCAGTGACTAAAGGACTAAAATTAATTTGCATTTCTGCTCTGCAGGTACTTTGATTCATTCATAGTGTATTTTCCTGAGTGGTTCTGTGCTCCAGACTCAAGCCTGTTTGACACCTTGACTTAATTAGTAAAAACAGGTCAGATTGTATATTGTCTGTTAGCCTTAGCAAAAATCTAGTGGCTACAACTTACCCTTGTAAAGAGTGGGAAATCTTTGTTTAGTTTTTTGGCTTTGAAACTGAGCAACTATTGAAAAATTTTTTTCTTGGACATACTAGAATTCCCTCCAATAATTACAATAGCTGTTAATAATTCCTGGGATGTGTTTGCTAGTGTTTATTTGTTCTTTTTCTAAATATAACTTGAAGCTTAGGGGAATATATTAAAAATGGGTAAGGACTTGGAAATATTACAGGAATCTAGGGAACTGAATACAGGATTAAAGATGGTTGGTTCTGGGTTGACAACTTGGTTTGAGTTGTAATCATTATAACTTACAGAACTAGGTCTGAGTTTCTATGGTTCCCAGGCTTTTAGAAGCACCTAAAAGAGCAGTCTCAATTTGTCTAGGCCGTCCCTGTAGCAAGCTCAGCATAGTTAACAATTGTTTTGAGAGAATCTTGAATCACAGTTTAATAAATTAACATTCCTATATCATGAGTAGATTTTGATTTTTTTTTTTTTAAGATTTATTTTTATGGGGCTGGAGAGATGGTTCAGCAGATAAGAGCACTGACTGCTCTTCTAGAGGTCCTGAGTTCAATTCCCAGCAACCACATGGTGGTTCACAAGCATCTGTAATGGGATCCGATGCCCTCTTCTGATGTGTATCTGAAGACAGCTACAGTGTACTCATATAAATAAAAATAGATAAAGATTTATTTTTATTTATGTATATATGCTTGTGTAAATGTCAAAAGAAAGATCTACTGAAGGTGGAGTTTCAGGAAGTTGTGAGCAGCCTGATGAGGGTGAGGGTGCTAGGAGCTGAGCTCAGGTCCTTTAGAAAAGCAGGACAAGCTCTTACCCAACTGAATGACCTCTCCTGCTCCTGATACTTGTTTTTGTTTTTTGTTTTGTTTTGTTTTGTTTTCAGAGACAGGTTTCTCTGTGTAGCCCTGGCTGTCCTGGAACTCAAGTACTCTGTAGACCAGGCTGGCCTCTAACTCAGAAATCCACTTGCCTTTGCCTCACAAGTGCTGGGATTAAAGGCGTGCACCACCACCGCCCCTGATACTTGTTTTTGAGACAGTCTCAGGGCATCCATACAAATCTCGTGTGTAGAATTTTATGTAGTGTTAAATTATTTCTTTTAATGTGTAATGTGTTTTACCTGCATGTAAGTGTGTGCCTCTGTGTGTGTGTGTGTGTGTGTGTGTGTGTGTGTGTGTGTGTGTGTTACACACCACATGTGTGCCTGGTGCCCAGAAGTCTGGAAGGGGATATCAGATCCCATAGAACTAGAGTAACATACAGTTGTGAGCTGGCATTAGGTGCTGGGAATTGAGCCTCTGTTTTCTGGAAGGACAGCCAGAGTGCTTAACTGCTGAGCCATCTATCTCTCCAGCCCTGATTTTTGATATTTTTTTTAAATGACAGTTGGGGGTGGAAAAGACAATTTAGCAAGAGTGCTTGCCCTACACGCATGAGGATCTGAGTTTGATTCTCTAGCATCTGCATTAAAAGCTAGGAATGGCTTTAACCTGTAACCTCAGCACTGGAGGAGAAGGCAGGAGATCTTGAGAGCTCCTGCTTGGCTGGCCAGCTCAGCTGAAATGGTGTACTTCCAGTTCAGTGAGAGACCTCCATTTTAAGGCAGAAAGGTAAAGAACACCAAAGACATCTGAAGTCTTGCTCGGCTCTCCACATGTATATATGTACAGGTGTGCTCCTCCACAGACACACTCATGTGCATACCCACAGACATAACATACACACAAAAGTAAGGATAAATAAATGAAAAATAAAAAATTATAGCGTGCAAGTTGTTCACAAGAAGAAGCCATTCAGTATTTTAAGAGTTGGAACATGCCTCGTAGTGGTGGTGCACACCTTTGATCCCAGCACTTGGGAGGCAGAGGCAGGTGGATTTCTGAGTTTGAGGCCAGCCTGGTCTACAGAGTGAGTTCCAGGACAGCCAGGGCTACACAGAGAAACCCTGTCTCAAGAAAAAAAAAAAAAAAAAAAGTTGGGACATACATATACAAAACACACATGTAATATAATATAGTCTCTAGTCTTTTAAGTTAGTTTCACCAAGTATTAAAATATAATGACAAGGGGCTGGCATTAGCTTAGTAAGGTGCTTGCTATGCAAGTGTGAAAACTGGGGTTTAAATCTCTATTGCCTATGTGAAAAGCCAGGTGTGGTGACTTGTGCCTTGGCAGGTCTACAAAAGGATTCCTGGTGCCTGCTGGCTAGCCATCCTAGATGAGTTTCAGGTTCAGTGAGAGATCATGTTCCCCAAAATTTGGAGAGATGTACAGGAAGATACCTCATAGCAACCTTTGACTTCCACAGGCACATGCACAAGACCTTCAAATGCAAACATACAAATGGTGTAAAATGGTGATTCTATTGATTCTTACTAGGAAGCAGTGCTTTACTTTGTAATATGCATTTAACATTTTTGAGCCATTAGTTAACTTTGGTAGATTGTTATATCTCCTAGTAATAGAACAATACATATTAGTATTTAATTTTTAAATAAAAAAATCAAATACTGTACTTTTAAAGTTTTCATTGTCTTTAAAATTTTAAAGAGGAGTTGAGACAGGGTCTCATCCTGTAGTGTAGCTAGCTGGCCTGCAACTCACTATGTAGACCAGCCTAGCTTGGAATTCACAGAGATCTGCCTGCCTCTGCTTCCTAGTTGGTAAGATTACAAGAGTCACCACTCTTGGCTTCAACCATGGTCTATGTTTTTTTGAAACTGGGTCTCATGTGGCCCACACTGGGCTCAAACTAAACTTTCCCATTAACTGTTAATTCTCCTGCCTCCATTTCCTGAGTGCTGACGTGAACAGGTATGCACTGTGCTTGGCTTAACCATGTCTTTTTAAAGTGTGTGTCTGTGTGTCAGCGCGCGCACGCACTGACATGTGGAGGTCAAAGGACAGCTTTTGTGAGTCAGTTCTTTTCTTTCACTGTGGATTTAAGCATCAGGCTTGCATGGCAAGAGCTTTTACAGGCTGAGCCATTGCCCTGGTCCCTCACTCTTGTTCTTGAAGGAGCAAATTTTTTTTTGGATCGAAGATGGGGTTTGGTTGTGCATGCTTACTGTAAATTATTTTTGCCAGTGAGGAGGCCAGACCTGGGATGGCTGGGAAGTAAGTGTGATGGGATACATGGTGTCAATTCCCAAACAATCAATAAAAATATAATGGAAAAAAAATTTTTTTGTCTGAATATGGTCAGCACAGAGGCAGTGGAAATATATGAAATGTCATGAAGAGAAAGTAAAATCTGGCTCAGGGACTGCAGCACAGACTCTTGAGTTGAACAATATGATCAGATGACCTGGCAGAGCTAAGACAGAGCCTTGGCAAGATGAAGAAATAACATTGTTAGTTAAGTGAAGACAAAAATTGAAATATTACTTTAGACTGGGTGTGGTAGAGCACTCCTTTAATTCCAGCACTTAGGAGAAAGGCAGGTGGAACTCAGAGTTTGAGGTAAAGCTGGTCTAAATAGCAAGTTCCAGGACAGCCAGAGCTACATAGAGAGACTTTGTCTTTAAAAACTGCGACCAAGTGGGGCAGTGGTGGCGCACGCCTTTGATCCCAGCACTCGGGAGGCAGAGGCAGGCAGATTTCTGAGTTTGAGCCCAGCCTGGTCTACAGACTGAGTACCAGGACAGCCAGGGCTACACAGAGAAACCCTGTCTCGAAAAACAATAACAACAACAACAACGACAAAAAACAAAACAAACAAAAAAAACCTGCGACCAACAAATTATTACTTTGGGGATTTGTAAATGTGGAAAAGAGATTGTGTGGCATAGTAAATAGATATCTTGTAGGATGACAATGTTTATTACAAGACATAGTGCTTACTGTAACTTCTGGGTTAACCAAGAAAAATCATAAAAGGGAAGTACCTTAAAAACCCTTCAGATAAAGTTCAGTGTGGAAAAGTAACTTCCTCCTGGAGCTAGAAAGGAGGATATGTTACTCTACACCATAAGTCAGAAGTAAGTCAGAAATAAAAGAAGAAAAAGTACAAGTACAAGGTACCGGCTTGCTTATGATTTCTTAGGAGCCTCTGTTCCCTCCCCTCCTCCTCTCTTTTTGTGTGTGTACCAGGTACATGCTCATGTGTGCTATAGTGTGTGTGTGCGTGTGTGTGGAGGTCAAAGGATTGCTTGTATAGGTGTCACTTCTTGCCTACCACCATGTGGGTTTCAGGAATCAAACTCAGTTTGTAAGGCTTGATGGCAAAACACTTTTCCTTGCTGAGCCCTCTTGCCAACCTGTGCTTCCATTTTACAGCCTGACCTCTCTCTGATCCTTGTTTCATAGGTTTCTTGTTTTGTGTGAATACATATCATACTCTTCCTAGATTACTAAATTTCTTTATAAATAACATGCACTTATTTACTTTGTGTGTGCATTGTGTGTGTGTGGGGCAGGACATCTATGCCATGGTGGCATGTATGTAGAGGGTTAGAGAACAGCTTCTGGCAGTTGACTCACTTCCTCTGTGCAGCTCCTAGAGATCCAACTCAAGTGGTCCATCTGAGCACAAGTGTTTTCACCTGGTTAGCATCTCCAACCACATGCTTGTTTGTTTGTCTGAAACACATTCTCATTTATTGGTAGCTGGCCTGGATCTCTCCATATAGCTAAGAATATCCTTAAACTCCTGTTTCTACCTCTCAAGCTAGGATTGTAGACATGCCACAACAAATGGCCCTAATTTTTAAATTTCTAGTATTTTCTTCCTTTTTATGTTTTTATGGGTTTTTTTCTGGTAGCATATTGATCAAGATCTGATTCTCTTTGTTCCTCTTTTATCCCTTATTTGATAATTTTTTTCACTTTTTTCTTCTGCTCACTTTGTGAGCTTTCCAGCATAGCTGAAATCTCTTCTGAAAGAATCTTTAAAACCATCTATATATATACGTATATATATATACGGATTCTTGCTACTCACATCTTAAAAATATTTTCATACATTTGTATTTATATATGATGGTTTGTATATTGTCCAAATCAGTTTACTTTGTTTTTGTGAGGCCAGGCCTTGATCTTGATGTGATTCTCTTGCTTTAGACTTCCTACAGCTGAATTTGGAGGCATGTGCCATCATACCTGGTTTAGCTGTGTGTGTGTGTGTGTGTGTGTGTGTGTGTGTGTGTGTGTGTGTGT
>JADRCD010214002.1:17166-53687 GCA_019843815.1 Montemys delectorum
TGTGTGTGTGTGTGTGTGTGTGTGTGTGTGTGTGTGTGTGTGTGTGTGTATTTTGAGACAGGGTCTCACTGTGTAGCCCAGGCTGGTGTCACACTTGTACTACTGCCTTAAGCCTCCCTGAGAGCTGCAATTACAGGTGTGTGTCACTATGCCTGTCTCCTCAGTCTATTTCTTTTTTTTTTTAAAGACTTATTATTTTTTATGTGTATGAATACACTGTAGCTGAACAGATGGCCGTGAGCTATCATGTGTGTGGCTGCTGGGAATTGAACTTAGGACCTCTGCTGGCCTCATTCACTCTTGTGTAACTCACTGTAGCTGTCTTCAGATGCACCAGAAGAGGGAGTCAGATCTCATTACGGGTGGTTGTGAGCCACCATGTGGTTGCTGGGATTTGAACTCAGGACCTTCAGAAGAGCAGTCAGTGCTCTTACCTGCTGAGCCATCTCACCAGCCCTCCTCAGTCTATTTCTACTTTTTAAAATTACATTGTATTTGTATATTTATTCTTTTTAAAATTTAATTTATTTGTTTTTGAGACAAGGTCTTTCTTGTAGCCCTGGCTGGCCTAGAACTATTAATGGAAACTAGATTAGACTCACAAACTCAAGAGGTTTACCCTTCCCTTTCCTCCCATTGCTAGGATTAAAGGCATGTGCCACCACTTCCAGCTTGTTTATGCTTTTACCCCAAGAGTTTATACATTCTGAAGTAGCTTTTAAATTTTTCTCTTTTTTGCTTTTTATGAGACAAGGGTCTCACTATGTAGTTTTAGCTGCCCTGGTGCTTACTATATCTGGCTATCCTCAAACTCAGAGATTTTCTGCCTCTGCCTCCTAAGTGCTGGGATTAAAGTTGGGCTTTACCATTCCTGGTTGCTTTTTAAATGTTCTAAAGGGGGACTAGAGAGAAGACTCAGCAGTTAAGAGCACTGGCTGCTCTTGCAAAGGACTTGGGTACAGTTTCTAGTACCCACAGGTTGGCTTAGAACCACCTGTAACTCCAGTTTTAGAGCATCCACTGCCTCATTCTTGCCTCTGTGGGCACCAGGCAGGCATGCATGCACTGAAATATATAAAGTAAATCCTTTTTAAAAAGCTTTCTAATGTATAATGCATGATAAATACTGAGCAAATGGTTATTGTTAATCATTAATAAAAATTCAAGAATGAATTAGACCCTAGGGTAGACTAAATAGCCCTTCCTGTCTTTTTCCACTGACCTTTTCATATTGATGACAATAACAGCCAGCATTTTTAAAGCATTACTAAGTACCATGAAAAGTAATTTGTAAGTTTTTTCTATCTTAACGTCTCTCTATCTCAGTAATTCTCTAAAATGATGTTTTATTACCTCTGTTTCTCAAATGAGGACATTGAGATTTAGGGAAAACACATAATTTAGGGACTCCTTAAACTCTGATGTTTCTGACTAAAAGTTCATATTCTTGACTGCTGTCTTCTAAGAGAGCTCTTGTTTTTAAGAGTTGCTTTTATGAGATTCCATGCTGAGGGAATGCTGATAATTGAGTTAAAAATCTCAGTCCAGGAAGCAATGCCTAAAAGAGCTACTCAGTTCATTTCTTGTCTTCATCTATTTCTATAGTTGGAAGCATCATTGAAAAACGTCACTGCTTCTAGTTTTATGTTTGTCCTCATAAAATTCAACTCATAAAACCCCTGCCATACTTATATCAGCTGTCCTGAATTTCAGGCAAGAATGTCAAACCATTATCCTAGTATCTTGTTAGTACTAGGAACACCAAATAACACTGAGAATTGGTTAGCTTCCTAGAAGAAAAATTTGTCAACCTGATAAACCAACCTTAAAATAGCAAATTCTAATTCCCTTCCCCCCCTCCTAGAGACTGAAAGTAGGGCCTTATACATGCTAGGCAAGTTCTGGAATACTTAATACTGAAATTCTTAATACTTCCAATGGTAACATTGATACTAAAAACTTCATGCATGTTGGACATGGGATATGGAGACAGGTGGACCTCTGTGAGGCCAGCCTTGTCTACATAGCAAGTTCCAGTCCACTCAGGGCTACACTGTCTCCAAACTGAACCAAAATTACCTCCCAAACCTCCAAAAACCCAATCCTCCCAGTCTCCATACATGTATTAAGCTCTTAATATTTTTACTAGATGCTTCTCAGACAACATTTATCGAGTACTAATCTTATTATCTTATATTGACCCTGATTAATTGTCATAGTTAGTACAATTATATATTATATGTAATAATATAAGGGAAGTTATTTGCTTTTCACATTTAAGCCAGTTTAGATACTATGCTTTAGGGCACGTGTGTGTGTGTGTGTGTGTGTGTGTGTGTGTGTGTGTGTGTTGCTAGGATTGAATCCAGGGCCTTGCACATGTATACACCAGCCTCTATTCGTGTTTTTAATTTTATTTTATGTGTAGGCATACATTTTTCTCAACCTACTTTATTAAGGGTTCAACCTCTCCTTTAATTCCCCACCCAGCCTTTCACCTGTGTGCCACAGCAAAACATTATTTGATATAACTGACTTTCCAAAGAAACTAGAAGTTTCCACTTCAGTGTTTTGCTCTCATGTATATCTGTGCATCTACTGCTTGACTTGCTCCTGGAGGAGGCCAGAAGAGGGTATTGACTTCCCTGGATGGTTGTAAGCTATGTGTAGCCACTGGGAATCAAACCCAGGCCATCTGCAAGAACAGCCATTGTTCTTAACACTGAGCTATCTCTTTAGCCCTTAAAACCTTTTTTTTTTTTTTTTTTAATACAGTGTCTTAATTTTTTTAATACAGTGTCTTGTTTTCCTACATTATATTCTCTTTCTTTAAAGAGCCAATAGAGAAATTGCTAGAAAAAATATAAAATAGTTGATGAAGAACCTACTTCTTCATTTGTTATTTTATTGACGGTTTCTAATCTTTTGAGTACTAGAATTATATGTGTAACACATCTTCCCTTCTCCTTTTTTTTTGTTTCCTTTTGAGACAGGGTCTTGCTATGTTGTCCAGGTTGGTCTCCAAGTTAAGAACGTCCTGCTTCAGCCTCTTTAGTACTCGGGTTAAAGAGCATGGGCACTGTACTAGACTAATACTTTTGTATATATTTTAAAGTGGAATTATATGGGAAACTACTCTTTTTTTTTCTTGAAGGTTTTAAATTTAATTTTGTTTTTCTGAACAGTCAAAAATACCTTTATAGGTTTCTTTCTCTATGTTTTTTCTATGTTTTTCCTATGTCTCTTCAGAGATATTCTAGGAAAAGGTAAGAGGCAGATAGAGTTGGAGAAGAGACCACAATCATGCTGTGTTTTCCTTCCTTTGGAGTATTAATATTATAAGGCACAAGAATAAAGGGCAGAAGATGGGCACTTTCTTTGGGTGGAGGTTTTTTTTTTTTTTTTTAACTTTGCTGTTTTAAAAGGTGTGTCCTAAGTTCCCAAGTGAGTCATTTGGGGAGTGTGACAATTTGCCCTCATGTTCTCTTCCAGATCAACAGATACACTTATTTTCAACCTTTAAATGTTATTTGAATGGCAAAGATCTCTGGGAGAATTTTAAAGCTTGAGATTGGGCTGCTTTGTGTTCTGGATTTTGAACAGTTAGTCTTGAGAACTCTAGTATTATTCCACAGTGTTTCAAGAGAAAGGGATTAAAGGAAAGCCAGCGAGTTGAAGGATATGAATTGCTCTAGCCAGGAGAGCTACCCTTTGACCTTCCTATCAGAAGTCGACCTGCCAGTAAAATTTGTAATTAGAAGCAGTATTTAAAGGTCAGCCATGTCAAACAGCTGTGTTCAAAGCAGCTACCTGAGGTCCTTTAAGATGTCCTTTTTTACACATAGTCTTTAAGAGTAAGTCTGGCTGGGTATGGTTGCCAGTCCTGTAATAATCCCACTTAGGCTGCTAAAACAAGAGGATGTCATGTTCTGGGCTAGCCTGAGCTGCATATATAGTGAGTCCCTGCCTTAAAAAAAAAGAAGGAAGGAAGGAAAGACAGAAAGACAGAAGGAAGACTAGGTCTGGGACCAGTCCTACCCCTGATTAGCTTGCTGAATTTATGTTTTCATTCAGTAGTCAACTGTATTGTGCTGTGCTGTTCCTTACCATCTTTTCAGGTTTTTCATGGTTGAATTCTTCTGACATTGAATAAACTATTTCCTCAGACCCAATCAGTGCATTTCCAGAAGTCTGGAGGACTGTTAAGAAAACATTAATTTCAGATTGCTTCAGCTTGACCGTAATTATCTTTTTAACCACTATGTGACTGTAGTTACAGTGTCTGTCTTGCTATTTTGAAATGATATTGCTGTATTCCCTGGCTGGCTGCATACTTGCAGTGCAGTAATTCTCTGCCTCTTAAGTGTAGGCATTTAGGCATGTGCTACCACATCTGGCTCAGGGTCTGTCATTTCACTCCTTGGAATATTAGTTGTATAATTTGTGGAAATAGTGCTTTATTGGTCTGTATTGAAGTATCTTAGCCCACATGCTCTCTTTAAATACAGATGAACAAGAGGCATTAGACTCGATCATGAAGGACCTGGTGGCCCTCCAGATGAGCCGACGTCCCCGGGTGTCTGGATATGAGACCATGAAGAACAAGGACACAGGTCACCCAAACAGGCAGGTATGTGTGGCTCTGGTAGAGCGTGACTTAATTTATTGGAATGAGGAATAGATAAGAAGCTAAGGCTACACTAATACTAGGCTTGAATGCTATTGGTCCCTTTCACACTTCTGTTAAATAGTTAATGATATGTAGCAGCCAGGTATGGGTCTAAGAGCTGGAGTTTTTGGCATAGCATTTCATCTATGAAGAATAAGAGTAATTTTTTCCTTTATTATGAAGTCTATATTCATGTAATCCTTTTGCTTTTACAATTATTTGGCAGATCATATCATGATCTGTAACTTGGGATGTCTTCTGTATACCGAGGGAAAATAAGTAATTCTCACATTGGCTTATGTAAAGCATAATTAGGAAAGGTAATTCGTTTATTAAGTATCATATAACATTTTAAAAGCAATGCTGAATGATTTTATTATTGTTTCTCATTATTAGCTTGGGCATTTGAGAGTGTCTTTTTATTGAGAGTCATGTGCTGCTTTAGGAAAACATTTCCTATTTTTTTTTAACATTTAAATTTGTATGATGTTGAAATTATCTCATGTCTAGTATCACTTATCATCGTGTTTCCTGGGTAATGTGGCCTTCAAAGAAGAGTGGATGGATGGGGTCCCACAAAATCTAATGGATGTGATGTGTAGTGCTGTGTGTAATGGCTGTAGTATCTAAGTATATATGCTTGATGAAAATTTGTCCAGGACATTCTCCCTGTCGGTCTTCCTATTAGCTAACCTCTTCTCATTTAACTTTGTCTATCAGCTGTTCAGAGTCACAAAGAAACTATAAGACTGTAGAACTTCGTTTTATCTGTGGCCTGCTAGATATACCCTCCCAGAGTATTTCCTGCCTTTAGGAATTTTAGTTCCCTGAGGGTTAGGGGAGTGTTTTTGTTCCATTTAAAAAAGATTAGTTTAGAAAGCTGCCTCTATTGTTGTGATTATCTTACAGAACTGGGTGAAATAACAAATTAGGACTCATTCTTATACTTTTTATACATTAATCTGTCTAATTGTGCTGCTTCCCCTGTGCTGTAATTTACTTGTATTCAAAGCCATGTTGGGAAGGAACATTTTACCAGAAGTGAGTCTCCTCCCCCATGGCTTGAGTCTAATGACTTCACTTTCCTTCCTGTCTTCTTATGTGTGGAGTGTGCTTGCTAACACAGCTACAGTTAGCTGATCTTTTCCAAACTGGACTTTTGGCATGGATAGCAGTTAATGGGTGAAGAGAAGGCCCTAAGGAACCACTCCAGGAAAAGGCCTGGAGATAGCTCCAGATAGTTTCATAGGAATCCTGCTTAGAGCTTAAAAGCTGTTACCTAAAAGTCTTGCTTTATAAACAAAAAACTGCCTGCTGCTGTACAGAGAAGCCAGTGGCTCTGAAGATTGTGGAATGGATTAAGTATCTGTTAGAAAGCAGTCATAGCAAGACCTGTTGGCTCTTTGGCACCACAGTTTACTGAATAACACCAAACAGTTTTCTCTTATGTGGAGTATACAAGTTATTAACCTCAGATTTTTTTTATTTTTAAAGAAAAAAAAAAACCATAACGACAGCAGCTCAGCCCTTCTGAGCAGCCCCACAGTAACCACAAGCTCATGTGCTGGGGCCAGTGAGAAAAAGAAAGTTTTGGTAAGGACCCAGTTACCTGTGAAAGATGATACATGCTTTTAAACTTGCCACTAGTGCTGGAAGAGGTCATTGGTTAATGTGACTCAAATTTGTCTTTTAGGGACCATTTCTCACAATAATATTACTCATCAGCAACCTCTGTTAGTGCTGTCCAAAGGTTCTGTGTGGTGAGGAGGAATGTTCTACTTCTATGTTTTCCTGTATGGTAGCCACTGACCACATGCAGCTGTTGAGCAACTGGATTTTCTATTTTCTTTTTCTTTTTCTTTTCTTTTTTATTTTTATTTATTTATTTATGTTTTTGGTTTTTCAAGACAGGGTTTCTCTGTGTAGCCCTGGCTGTCCTGGAACTCACTCTGTAGACCAGGCTGGCCTCGAACTCAGAGATTCACCTGCCTCTGCCTCCCAAGTGCTGGGATTAAAGGCGTGCGCCACCACCGCCTGGCTCTATTTTCTTTAATTTTAATGAAATTAAATAGCCATATGTGGCTTGAGGCTATTGTATTGGACAAAACAACTTTATGAACAGTATAAGGCCCTTTTTCTAAGGGTGGGGGTGGGATGACAAAAAGATATTACATGCTTAGAAATCTATAGATTCATTGGCGAATTCATGCGTTCTACATGTTATTAGTTTCTGCATTGTGATAAGCTTATTAATGAATCATCTTTAATATTGTATTCTTGGGTATGTGTAAAGCAGAAGAACTGACATGGCTGTTTAAAAATTTAAGTTTAAGGATCAGAGATGGCTCAGTTGGTAGCGTGCATGAGGCTCAATTCCCAGCACAAAGAGGTGTTAAGTGTGTTTGATGGAAACTCAAGGTTTTATGCTAATAATATTTGGTAAAAATGGCAATAAAAACATCAAGATACTTTTTTTTAAAAAAAATAAACTCAAGATTGTAGAATGGTTTCTTTTGGGAAATGTAGATGTTTCTGGAAAGTCTTTAGCAAAATCTTGAAGACAAAAGTACATTTCTAAAAAATTGAGTGAGACAGGGATACAGGAGATGCTCGGGAAGACGTGTTTATAGGTTAGTGTAATGGAAAGAGCCTGACGATATGAGTCATTTCTTAATACAGACCTTTATAATTGATGGAATGAATCAGCACTTATTATTTTTGTTACAGTAACTTAGGTTTGAGATAGTATAGTGTTTTGGGGTTTTGTTTGTTTGTTTTTATTATGTTTACTGGTGTTTTACCTGCATGTATGTCTTTGTACATTGCTGTTGGAAGAGGAGGTGGATCTTCTGGATATGGAGGTATGGGTGGTTGTGAGCCACTAGGTGGGTGCTGGGAATTGAACTCAGGTCCTGAAAAAGTAGCCGGTGCTCTTAACTGGTGAGCCATCTCTCTAGCCCATAAAATAGTTTTTTCCCGGGGCTAGAGAGATGGCTCAGCGGTTAAGAGCACCAACTGCTCTTCCGAAGGTCCTGAGTTCAATTCCCAGCAACCACATGGTGGCTCACAACCATCCGTAATGAGATCTGATGCCCTCTTCTGGGGTGTCTGAAGACAGCTACAGTGTACTTACATTTAATAATAATAAATAAATAAATATTTTTTTAAAAAATAGTTTTTTTCCTTACCATTTTGTTTTCTGCCAGAGGTCTGTGTTTAAGAAAAGAGGGCATGAAAAATAAAAACCTAATTTAAATAGCTGAGATGCCAAATTAGACTAAGAAATGTTAAATTCAGGTAAAGATTCAAATCACAGAGTTGAAGCTAAAACTAAATCAAGTATTTTGGCTGGTGGGAAAAATTATTTATTTGAGGGTAGAACAGTGTTGGCAGAGGCAAAAGCCCTTCAGTGTGAGAATGGCAATACCAAGTTGGCAAAGCAAGAGAAGCCAAAAGAGCTGGGTTCATTGACAGAATTTTTTGGGTCTGAGGCCTGGAAGAACTAGAAAACCTAATTCAAATATCTGCTTGGCAGGACTCTAGACATCCACTTCCCTAAATAAACAAGCTTTCTAACCAGTTAAAAGAGAAAATACATTTGAGTATAAATATGTATTCTAAGTAGTTATGGGAATTCATGGGCAGTGGGTCTCAGCTGTAAACATCTGTTAGGAGATAAGTTTGTGGGTTTTTTTGTAATTTCCATTCTGTATGCTAGGTCCCTGGAAGCCAAGAGCATAGTAAGATCTGGCTGAACATTTTGGATGTATGACACATCCTGTGCATGACTTTACAGTCTTTGCTACATAACATCTCTTTAGCGCTCATCAATTCACAGTTCACTACTAATGGTTGCTAGTTCTTCATAGAGCTGGCAGCTTAGTGTAGTGAAAAGTACACCACCCAGCAGTCACAGGCTGTTAATCACTTGTTGACACAGAATTTTATGATAGCAGTTAACAATGTCAGTGACTGTAAACACATATATAAGTAACACTTTACGGTTTGTGGAGCTTTCACACAAAGATTTGGAGTAGAGCCAGGAAATAAACAGACCTGTTGATTTCTAGTCACAAAAAGTATACTGAATGTAATTCAGATAGCTTTTGTGAACCTTAGTTTTTCCATATCATAAAAATATATAAATATAAAGTTGTAGTAATTATATAATTTCTTCAGTGTTTTAGTATTATGGACTTGAGCTTTGGGAAAATTCAGTTTCTAACCAGAACTCTGCATGTTGTTGTGGAACTAAAAGTCTTAAGGTTTTGCTGCCTTTATTGGCTTGTTACTATCTAATTGATGGTCTTTTGCAAACTTTTGACTCTAGCCGAATTTCTGAAGATCAAATTGGAGGAAGAAACATAATCCCTATTTGCATGAATTCCGTTTCTTAAATCTTACTAATCTTCTCTATGCTTGCATAGATTCCAAGGTCAGGATCTGATTCCTCAGGTACTCACTAGTGGATATGTCTGGATGGGAGAGCTGCTTTCTTCGTGGCAGGCACAAGCAGGGCAGGGCCTTAGTTTCTAGTTCCAGACTAGAGAATTTTAGGAGAAGTTATCCTTACCAGGCCAGGGACAGAACTGTAGAAGAATTTTAATCTAGCAACATGACTGCTCTGGCAAGGGTTCACATCCCAAGACCGTCTAGGTCTATGTGATCTGGCTGGAATGCAGGCATGCCCTTATCACATACTTTTGATCTCTAACAATGAAAGTAAGGTTAGTTTGTAGAAGGAAGCCACCGTGTTTGAAAGTGATGTCTAATTAAGGGGCAGATAAGATGACAAATCAGAGAAAGATTTGGTGAAATGAATCAGAGATAGGATATGCCCAGTGCACATGAGAACATCATAGGAAAGAGAGGCTACTTAAGAGCAAAGAGAGAGAAGAAGAGGGGGAGAAAGAGAGAGAGAGAGAGAGAGAGAGAGAGAGAGAGAGAGAGAGAGAGAGAAAGAAGGTATGTGGTGTGGTGTATATGTATGGCAGTTGAGCACAGATTTCAGAGAGAGAACAAGCTAGACACAGGTGAAGACAAAAACCTGAGAATGAAAAGGAGCCAGAAGATTAGAACATATTGCCAAAGTTAGTATGATGCCAAGCAGAGCAACTCAGTCAGAAGTTGAGAGAGGCTGGATTGAATCAGTCAGCTTGGAAGATTAGTTTATATGGTGGTTAGAAGCTTCCAGGCGTAGGCCTGTGGATAGTTAGAAAAGAGAAAGAAACACTCTGGGCTCAGCCCAAGCCACATACTTATTCACATAGCTGGAATATGGCTCTCATCTCATCCCATCATCTTCATTTAACTTATTTACTATCTTTGGCAAAAGGACCACAGTTCCAAATGTGTAAGGAACCACCTAAACACACAGCACATAGTTTACTGTGATGGCATATGCCTTTAATTCCAGAACTAGAGAGGCAGAGGCAGTCAAATATCTGTGAGTTTCAGGCCAACCAAGGCTACATAGTAAGACCCTGGTGTAGGCATATATTTTTGACAACCTACTTTAATAGCATTTAACCTCCCCTTTAGCCTACCACCTACCAGAGGCAGTGGAAAAGAAAAGTTACTAGGGAAAGTGGACCTGTTTAGAAATAGTTCTTTGGGATGATTCCAATCTTCATTGTTGTGAGTTCAGTCCACTAGCAAACAGCAAACACAAATCACCAGCTGCAGTCTGGTCCACGTGGCAGACATCACTCACAAATCAGTAAGGCCAGTTCAATCCAGAAGAAATCGTGAGTCTCTCCAGTGGGCCCGAGTGCTGAAGCGGCAAGAAGGGATCTCACGAGAACTTCTTCAGTGGGTTTCTCTCTATAAAGTCACCACAGTTGAAGATCAGCAATACATTTTAAGGTGAACCAATACATGCGTTCAGTCGGCAAAGACTAACAAACAAACCAATACTCAAGCTTCCACTGTCTGTGGGGTCATATTTATATTCTTTTTAAACATCACATGTCTGCCCCATCATTATAACCTAACTAACTCTCCAAAGAAACAAGAACTTTCCAGTTTACCTTGGTTTTGTTTGTTTTAAAGAGCAACTATAGGAAGAAGGGACAGTGTAGAATTAGAAGAACAGGTACAAGAGAGGATTACCAAGGGGCAGTTGACAGTGATTACTTAATAAACTCTGAGTTTTTTTAATTCTTAGAGCCTTTTTGGAGTCCATGTGCAGACTTGAAATCATTTCTGCTTAAGTTTGGTATTATTGTCAGCTTTTCATATTGTCCTCGTTGGGCTTGAACCAACCTTGAGGCTTGCCCTGTCAGCTCTGCCTTTGGACCAGGGACTTGATTTGCCTGAACCTGAATTATATTTGCTGTTTGTTTGTTGCTTTTGTGGGGTTTTTGTTTGTTTGTTTGTTTGCTTATGTCTTAATCAGGGTTTTATTGCTGTGAAGAAAAACCTTGAGCATGATAACCCTTCTAAAGGAAAACATTTGACTGTGTCTGGCTTACAGTTCAGAGGTTTAGTCTGTTATCATCATGGTAGGAAGCATGGTGGCATGCAAGCAGACATGGTGCTGGAGAGGGAGCTGAGACTTCTACATCTGGATCCAAAAGCAGCAGGAAGAGACAGTGAACCACTAGGCCTGACTTGAGCTTTTGAAACCTCAAAGGCCTCCCTCTCCCCAGTCATATACTTCCTCCAGTATATGGCCACACCTCCAGTAATGGCACTTCTTAAGAGTTTATAGGAGAGCATTTTCATTCAGATCATCACAGCTTGTTTTTAATTTTTTAAAACAGGGCCTTATATAACCTAGTTTGCTTTGAATTATTTCATAGCAGAGGACGATCTTGAACTTGAATCCTCCTGCTTCCATCTCCCAAATGGTAAGATTATAGGCAGGTGCCACCATACTCAGCTTCATGGTACTGGAGATCCAACCCAAAGGCTGTGTGTGATAGTCAGGCACTCTACCTACTGAGCTACACCCAAGCCTGAGTATTTGTGTTGGATTTTTTTTTCTCAGTAACGTTGGCACCTCTCTTAATATTAATATATGTCTGTTGTCAAGCTTCTTTAAGACACCCCCCTCAAAATGTGCCGTGTTTTGTGTACCCCAGAAATCACACAGTACTGGGAAATGGGAAACACTAGGGAAAGAGGGAGGGAAGGAAGAAAGGAAGATAGCCATGGGTTAATGCTTATAACCCCAGCATTCATTCAGGAAAGGTGGGGAGGATCACTATTTTATGCCAGCCTGATCTACATAGTGAGACCTTATCTTGGAAGAAAAAATAAGGGTTGGGGTGAGAAAAATGAGAGGGAGGACTTAAGAGAAATGATAGCTGGACTTGGCTGTGTATCATGATGTAGTATAGAGAGTGAGAGAGAAGCTTCCGCATCTGTAGTTTTGAAAAACCTAAAAAATTCTGTAAAACTAAAATTTTAGGGCGTTTTGTTGCTGTTATTTAAATTTTATTTATTTTTATGTATATGAGTATTTTGCCCATGTGCCTGTATACCATGTGCATGACTGATGCCTGATATAATGGAGTTATTGATGGTTGTGAATTACCATGTGGGTGCTGGGAATTAAACCCAGGTCCTCTGGAAGAGCAGGTAGTGCTCAGTCTCAGTTTTTTGTTTTTTATTTGCAGAACTCATTTGACAACAAACCATGTACTATATTAACAAATAAACCTTGAATCTCTGTGGCTTAACCTAGTGTGCCCAGTATGAGGGGGAGGGATAGCTTTCTCCATAATCACTGAACTCATGTTGAGTGAGGCAGGCACTGCCTTGAAACATCCAGCTGCCAGAGTTCTGTCCCAGCTGTTGATCAGAACCACATACAGCTAACTTCTGGAAATAACATGAGAGCATTCTGCCTTGACTGTAGGTTGCTTCTGTAGCTGCTGCCCTCAGTGAGAAAGAAGCATCATATGATATACAGAGTACACACCATGCTACTTTTCTAAGTCCTAAATGTGCAGTCCAGACAATTTTGCTTCCAAGTATTTTGGCTAAAAGATAGTGGCATTTTTGTAATCATTTATTGAGAATTTGTATGTCAGATATCATTTGAATCTCATTATGTGATTATATAATTTAAATTTTTGAAAAGTCTATCCAGTAAAGTTCGATCACCAGTCTTACTTTACAGATGAGAAAATTGAATCACAGATTTAAACAAAAGCAAGGTTGCACAGCCAGGAAACTGTAGAATCAGAACTTAAAGAAGGTAGTTTGACTCCTATGCTGACATTGAAAAAAGTTTATGTGTTTGAATATTTTGCCTGAATGGATGTATGTGTAATATGCACATATCTGGTCATCAAGGAGATCAGAAGAGGGCATCAGATCCCCTGGAGCTGTAGTTCAGACACTTTGTGGGTGCTAGGAACCAAATCCCAACCTTATGTAAGAGCAACAGGTGCATTTATCCTCCAAGCTGTCTCTTCAGTCCCCAATACTATCTTAATTTTTTTTGTTTCTATTAGCGAATCTTATTTAAAAAATTTAAATGCAGTCCTTTTTTTTTCTTTTCTTTTATTGGATATCTTCTTTGTTTACATTTCAAATGTTATCCCCTTTCCCAGTTTCCCCTCTTATCCCATCCTCTCCTCCCCCTGCTTCTATAAAGGTGCTCCCCCACCCACGTACCTGGCATTCCCCAACACTATCTTAATTATTAATTTTTGTTTTTTTTTAAAACAGAGTCTCATTATGTAACCCTGGCTGTCCTGGAACTCACTATGTAGATCAGTCTAGCCTTGAACTCATAGAGATCCACCTGCCTCTGCCTCTGCTTCCTGGGTTCTGGGACTAAAAAAGGCTACTGTAGCTACTTCTTCTAATTGAGAAGGCATAGGGAGGAGAGGGAAAGGGAGAATGTGCCTGTGTGTGTCTGTCCATCCATATGTCTGTCCATCTGTCTGTTTATGTGCCTGTGTCTGTACATCTGTGGAGGTCAGAGGGAGTTGGTTTTCTCCTACAGTACAAATCCAGAGGTTCTTAGAGTTGGCATTCCTCTGGGTTCTCTCTCTGGTCTCTAGTACTGCCTTAACGAATTCATATCTACTTTAAATACATGTGAAGGAGATAAGGTTTTGCTTCTTCCTAGATTGGGGTGGGCCTAGGGATATGAAAATTCTCTGTTTAGAGGTTGACTGAAGAGAAGGTATTGAGAGGAGCAAAAAGCCAGAAAAGCCAGAAGGATAAAGCCTGGGTGGTCACATGTTGGGAGAAGGGTAAGAGAGGCCATGAGAGAGGAACCAACCAAGGAGCAGAAGTGGTTAGAATGCTGTTAAGTTCTTTAGGCTGGAACCAAGTCACACAAGTCAGAGGAGACTAGGTTTAAACTGAGTTAAGGAGAATAGTGAGGCAGTTGAGCATTAATTGTCTTTATCTGAATTTATTTGTGGCTGACAGGAGAAACTCAGATTTGGGAGTTAGCTCAGATTAGTCTATCTGGGCAAAGGATGATCTCCATTGAAGTCTGCATTCAGTTTTATCATAGCATCAGAAAAGGCATCTGTTTATACACTGTTTCACTAGGCATGGGCTTGCTTAGACTTTGGTGGGAGTGATTTGGGGTTTCGAGTAAAACTTCAGTTCCCTTTTGCACTGATTCAATGTAGAACAATACTTGAGTTATGGCCCGCCCTGGAATAGATTAGCTCCTTCAGGTCAATGAAGGGTCTGAGGAAGGTTTTTATAGGGGTCTTGGGATAGATCTCAGGTTTGGCTGCAGGCATCTTTATCAGCTGAACCATTTCACTGGTCTCCGAATCATCTATCTGACTCTGTTATTCTTTTATTCTAGTTTAGTGATTCTTAAGGTATGGCCTAGAGACACTGTAGGACACTCTTTTGGTCCTTTGAAAGACACTAGGAGTATATGGAGTTAAAACTTTTCATAATAATACTGTGATGTTATCCCTGTTTACCTCGTCCTCATAAGGATGTATAGAGGTTCTCCAGAGGCTTCATGATATAGGTTATTACAATAGACTGAAACCAGAAACAGGCATGAAAACCCTGCTGTCGTAGGCCATGCATTAAAGAGATCTGCATTCAGTCACTATTTTTTGAAATTTTAATATTTTACATTAAAAGTAAACACATAAGGATCTTAATTACTATTATTAAACAAAATATAAGTTTTTACATATGAAATATCTTTGAGAGTGGCAGTCATTTTTAAGGTATGTATTAGAACCAGTATTCCATTTCAAGGATTGGAAAGGAATCCTAACTTTATAATCCCCTGGGGAAAGGAAGTCCTTTCTGCATACTTCTTCCTTCCAAACTCCCTCCCTTTTCTGCTGTCTCACTTCTGTGTGTTCCTCATCTTTAGATGCCTAGTGCCCTCTTTCTTCCCAGCTAGTCTATTAATTTGTCTTTTTCAGAATACTTTTCCTTAGTTGATTGTGAACTGTTTTCCTCATTCATCTGTTATTTACTGATTTCCTAGACAATATTACTTTCAAAAAGCTATGCCTGGTTTTTTCTTCTCTGATCTCTCTTTCCTTTTCCTGTCATTTTCAGTTTCCCTCAAGGTATTTGCAGCTAACTGAACAAAAGCCCATACCACCACACCTAGTTTCCTTTTTTGTTTGTTTTAAGATTTATTTATGGTATTTATGAATACACTGTGTAGCTGTCTTCAGACACATCAGAAGAGGGCATTGGATCCCATTACAGATGGTTGTGAGCCACCATGTGGTTGCTGGGAACTGAACTCAGGACCTCTGGAAGAGCAGTCAGTGCTCTTAACCACTGAGCCATCTCTCTAGCTCCCCCAGTTTACTTTTTATTTCTGACATTTACACTCGGTTTTATTCTTATATACATCCATCTATTTAACAAATTTTACTAACCACACATATAATATGCCATTCCTTTGTTTGGCACAGGGGTACAGAAACTAGATAAGCAATCCTTGCCTTTCTAAAACTTACAGGCTATCTGGATAGTCACATTGGATTAATTAAGTAGGAACAATATCTAAGGTTATTTGTCTAGTTTCCTAGTTTACTGGGATATCCTTGGTAGGATTGTGGGAAATGAATGATAAAGCTAACAGCAGCAGCTATAGAAGCAAAAACCATTTATTAACATGTTTACTTCATGTCAGATATTTTCCTAATATTATCTCATTTAGTTCTCATTGCAGCTCTGCAAGGTATATTTAGCCCCATTCTGCAGTTGTAAACACTGAGACATAGAAATGATAAGCAATGTTACATTATCTGTAACTAGAAAGATATGTGGCAAGATTTTATGTTTTGTTTAGCTGAATCAATCAGCCAAAAAGGAATAATATTTTATTATTTATTTACGTGTGTGTGTGTGTGTGTGTGTGTGTGTGTGTGTGTGTGTGTATCCATATGCCTGAAGTTAGAGGCATCTCCTGGAGCTGGAGTTACAAGCAGTTGTGAGGTACCTCCTGTGAGTGCTGGTAATTGGACATTAGTTGTTTTCAGGAACAATACATGTTCTTAATCACTGAGCTGTCTCTGCAGCCCCAAGAAGTAAAGGTAACATGGGCAGGTGGCAATAGGTAGAGAAATTCAGAGTCAGTTGTAGAAATAGTGAATGTGTAAAACTAGAAAGCTATTGTATCAGAGCAGAGCAGCCAACTAGGAGTAGCCACTTAGGAATTTTGTTAAAGTGTTTGGAAGCTGGAGAGATAGTTCAGCAGTTGAGAGCACTTGGTATTATTTCAAAGGACCTGACTTTGAGTCCCAGCACCCACATTAGGCAGTTCACAACCATCTGTAACTCCAGTTGCAGGAGGACCCAGTGTTCCTGGCCTCCAAATATACTCACACCTATATGCACATACCACATAGAGATATACACACAAAGTCATAATTAAAAATAAAAAATAGCCAGGTGGTGGTGGCGCATGCCTTTAATCCCAGCACTTGGGAGGCAGAGGCAGGCGGATTTCTGAGTTGGAGGCCAGCCTGGTCTACACAGTGAGTTCAGGACAGCCAGGGCTACACAGAGAAACCCTGTCTCAAAAAAAAAAAAAAATTAAAAATTAAAAATTAAAAAAAAATCTTAAAGAGTGGGTTTTGTTGTCTCTAATAACACATTAGAATTTAAAGATTATAACACATTAGAAAATGATGGTTTTAGCTGGGTGGTGGTGGCACACACCTTTAGTCCCAGCATTTGGGAGGCAGAGGCAGGCAGATTTCTGAGTTCTAGGCCAAGCCTTGTCTACAGAGTGAGTTCCAGGACAGCCAGGGCTGTACAGAGAAACCCTGTCTCAAAAAAACAAAACAAACAAACAAACAAAAAATAAAGAAAGAAAAAAAAAGAAAATGATGGCCTTTAGCCCTGAGAGGGGGATGTGGACATGAGTTCCACCCCTAACTGAGAAGTCGTTTGCAACTGATACCTATTGGCAAAGTGACTCACTCCAGGGCAGGCCCAATTCCCAGGAGTAGTTGTCTATCACAAAATGAACGCTTTTTTTTGTTTTGTTTCATTTTGTTTTGGCATTTTTGTTTGTTTTGATTTTTGGTTTTGTGTTTTTGTTGATGTCTTAGTGTTCTATTGCTGGGAAGAGACATTATATGTAACCGAGGCAACTCTAACAGAGAAGCAGTTGCTGGGCGATGGTAGCACATGTTTTTAATCTCAGCAGACGTAGGGGAAGGCAGATCTCTGAGTTCAAGATCATCTCGGTCTGCAGATCAAGTTTTAGGATAGCAGGAGCTACACAGAGAAACTCTGTCTCAAAATAAAAAACAAAACAAAATAGACATTTTTTAAAAATGGAGAAAGCATTTAATTGGGGGGTTGCTTACAGTTTCAGAGGGTTAGTCCATGATCATCAATGGTGGAAAGCAGACAGGTGTACTAGAGCAGTAGCTGAACATTACATCCTCATTCTTAGGCAGAAGTCAGAGAGAGAGAGAGAGAGAGAGAGAGAGAGAGACATACACACACACACATACATACACACACGGGGGGAGGAAGAGGGAGAGAAAAGGGAGGAAGAGAGAGATAGAATTGGGCCTGACATGGCCATTTGAAACCTCAAAACCCACCCCATCCCTAGTGATACACCCCCTTCAACAAGGCCATATCTCCTAACCATACCTAAATAGTTCTTCTAACTAGCATTTAAACATATGAGTCTATGGAAGCAGTTCTGTTTGTTTTTAAAAGAGTAAGAAAAAACAAAAAGTTGGTTGGATGGGGGAGGTTCTGGGAGGAATTGGAGGAGGGGAAAACATGATCAAAATATATTGTATGAAACATTTTTGAAGGAAAAAAAGAGGGGAAGATTAAAGCAGAATTTTCAAGTTTGAAGGAAAGAGTGGTCTTTCTGAGTGGAGAAACTGGAACAGGAGCCATTAGGTATTTTATTAATGGTAATGTTTGTCCAATACCTAAAGGGCTATCCATGACTTATTGGAAACTTCAGAGAACTCTCTAACCTATTTGTTACTCCTTTTGGCAGAGTGACGTCAGAATCAAGTTTGAACACAATGGGGAGAGACGGTAAGTTGCCTTCTGTGTTAATGTATGCTGAAGTCCTGAGAAAGCACTGAGCTCAGAAAACTATCTCATTATAAGACTTCCTTTCTCTTTTTAATTCATGTTTCTTGTTAATATTTTAGTTATATTTTGTAAAATGCCAAAGTGGAAATTCTCAGTAAGAAAAGTGTGATTCTACTTAATTCTCTGCTCATCAAGGAGCGTTTAGGGTCCTGTGTTGTGGGTATGGTCTCTGCTCACCTACCTGTGCTCTCAGTGCAGGCACTCGCCCGCCCTTCTGCGGCACCCTTCCATACTTCTTCTGCCCTTTGTGTGTTTCCTTAGTTACTTGTCTGCTGTTGTAATAAAGTATCATGATAGAGGGAAGCAAAGGAAAAGACTAGAGCAGTCACTGAGAGCTCACCTCATGACTCAGAACTAGGCGGTAGAGAGAGTAACTTGAAATGGTGGGACTCTTTTAAAACCTCAAAGCCCACCCTCAGTGACACAGTTCCTCTTACAAGGCCACACTTCCAAACTTTCTCCATACAATTCTACCAGTGGGGCTCCAGTATTCAAACATGAGCCTGTAGGGGGCATTGTCATTTGGACCACCACAGAGGGATAAAGAGCATTCCCACAAGGCCACAGAGTCCTGCTGTAGGTGCCTCAGTACTCCTTTTCTTTATTCTGAGTTTTCTGCAGCTGATGCATTTCAACCCACTTTGATGTCAGCTCCAAAGGAGATGGGTAGTTGCTGTGCTCTCTCTAAATGACCCATTCTCCGAGAAATGTACAAGGTTGGAAGAGCTTCCTAGTAAAAGTACTGTGGAAATGGTAATTCTGCGGAGCCAGGGTCCTGCTACTGCTTTGAGGTCTAGGGCTATTCTAAACCTAGAGGAGGGAAGAGCAAGCTGTCCCCAGTTCCATATCCTGTGTCCCGACAGTAGCAAGGAAATTAAGCTGCCACTTCATTATTGGCACTTTTTAGTTTCTGGCCTGACAGTTTTTGAAGAATGAAAAAACTTAGAGCACCAGAGACTTTTCAGAAGTAGATATGGAATCAAAAGATCAATTGTGTTGGGGCTTAATTATGCAGTTACGGTCTCCTGAATTCCCTGTTCCCAAAGTGGTATGAAGTTTCAGTGAGTAGACTTAAACTGTGAGTGTATGTGTTTGATTTCACAGAAGCTGCCAGAGAGAAACCACAAGTATTTAAGGTAGTCAGGCAGGAATGGCTTTCTGAAGCCTGAGCTGCAGAATGTTGCTATCAAGGTTTTGAAAATCTACCTTTTTTTCCCCACCCGAGTTGTTTTCAGGAACCATGGGATTTTGCAGTTTGTGTACTATGTGTAGAATTGGGGCCTTGAGAGAGTTAGTACCAGAGAGCCAAACTTAAGCTGTTCTGTACCAAATCTTTAGTTTCATGTATTACATTTCTTACAATTTTGTAAAGAGGATCATTGTAGACTTTCTTTAGTGTTAATATCTTTTCTTTTTTTCAATCTTATATGTGTCCATGTTTTGCCTGCATGTATGTCTGTGCATCACCTGTGTACCAGGTGCCTGAGGAGGCCAGAAGAGAGCATTGGATCCCCTGGACCTGGAACTAGGATGTTAGCTGCTCTGTGGGTGCTGGGAAACAAACTCTAGGGCCTCTGGAATAGCAGCTGGCACTCTTAACTATTGAACCGTCTCATAAATGAAGGCCTGTGTCGATTTGGAATTTACAGAAAAAGTGAAAAAAGTAGTAACTTGTACATTTGTCCAGACACTCACGTTCATAGAATTCTATTTTAGAAGTGGAGGGCCTTGACTGTCTGTAAGAGTGCAGAGAGGACAACTGGCTCCCTCCGGAAATCTTAGTAGTAAGACACAATTCATTCAGCATTTCCTAAGATCTTTTAGTCAGTGCAGTGGCAGCAGCTTGGCTCTTATTGGCCCTGGAAAGCCACAGCTTCTGATCATAACCAGACTTTGAAGCACTTTAGGGTAACTGACTATCTTACAGCCAGACTTGATGCAGAAAAACTTATCTCTGAGCTTGGTTCCTTTCCAAATCTGTGGGAGGGACATTCTCTTATACTGAGGCTCAAGAGATAGTCTTTTTCTTACTGATTTTTCCCTTAAGTTCTTTCTTTCCTTCTTTTTTCCAAGGGAATGGAAGTTTTTACAGTTTTTCACTGTATAACTCAGGCAGACATTGAACCAACTTTGTATCCCAGGCCAACCTAGGACTTGGATTCCTCCTGCCTCAGCCTCTTCCCTCTCCCCAAATTCCCCAAGACAGGGTTTCTCTGTATAGCCTTGGCTGTCCTGGAACTCACTGTGTAAACCAGGCTGGCTTCGAACTCACAGAGATCTGCCTGCCTCTACCTCCCAAGTGCTGGGATTGAAGGTATGTGCCATCACTATCCAGCTTTTTTTTTTAATATTTTATTTGATGTCCATTGGTGTCTTGCCTACATGTGTCTGTGTGAAGGGGTCAGAACCCCTGGAACTGGACTTAAAGACAGTTGTAAGGTTCCTTGTGCTCTTAACTACTGAGCCAATGCATGTGCCACCAATCCCAACTTTAAATTTTTTTAAATTAAATTATATTTTGTTTTATTTTATTTGTATGGGTGTTTTGCCTACATGTATACCACTGTTGTGCCTAGTGCATTAGAAATCAAACCTTGTTCCTCTGGAAGAGTAGGTAGTACCCTTAACTATAGAGCCGTCTCTCTAGCCCCCTACACCTTCTAATTTTTTTAAATTTAATTTTATTTATTTTTATCAATCCCAGCCTTTATTGATTTTCTTGACTTTTATGGTTTAATTTCATTGATGATTTATTTTGTCATTATAAGGGTTGTAGTTTTGAGATAGGGTCAAACTGAACTTTTACATTTCACCATTCAGTTCTATCTGGCCTCTGTAGACCAGGCTGCTCTCAGATTTACAGAGATCTGCCTACTGCTGACTTCCAAGTGCTGGGATTAAAGGGATGTACTACCATTTTGGGCAAGAGTTTAAATTTTTGTTCTCAAGGCATCTGCCCTATCACTTAGCTTTATTCCCAGTCTAAGAACACAAATTTGACAGCAAAATTATTTTCTGTGAATATGTATGCTCCCATAGACTTAGGTATTTGAATGTTTGATTTCTGATTGGGCTATTTGAGAAGGCTTAGGAGGTACAGATTGGAGGAGGTGTGCCACTGGGAATGGGCTTGAGGTTTCCAAAGCCCATGCCAGGAGCAATGTCTGTCTGCTGCTTGTGCGTGAGGTATAATGTTCCAGCACCATGCCTGTCTGCTCCCACACCACCATGATGGTCTTAGACTCATCCTTTGAAACTGTAAGCAAGCCCCCAATTAAATGTTTCTTTTGTAAGTTGCTTGGTTATAGTGTCTGTTCACAGCAATAGAACAGTAACTAAGATAGTTTCTAAATTTTAAATATATAGTTAACACAAATTCTTGTTCCCTTTTAGAATTATAGCATTCAGCCGGCCTGTGAGATATGAAGATGTGGAGCACAAAGTGACAACAGTCTTTGGGCAGCCTCTTGATTTGCATTATATGAATAATGAGGTAAGAAAGATGGATGGGAAAGAGCCAAGAAGGACAGCCATGTGCATTTTCTTACCTTTTACCTAAAAATTTGTTAGTTTGTTTCTTTAATATCATCTGAGGGTTTTCTGTTTCTGGAGCCTCTTATTAATTGCAACAACTTGGGATTTTGATTTACAGTATGAGAGATTATTTAGCTACCTTCATCCTTATTCAGCAACAAGTAGATCAGATATTCCATGGTAGGATAAGATATAGTACCAGAACCAAGGCTCTGTTTATTTCTTTCTTTATATTTTTATAATAGGTTTTGCTAATGTTGTTTTCCTCAGCACAGCCTTAACAAAAGTGGAAATTTTAGCAGGGGCTAGGACGGTGTAAAGAACTGAGGGATAGATCATCTGTTACGGTCATAAAGGGTAGATTCTT
Source organism: Montemys delectorum (assembly GCA_019843815.1). Classification (NCBI taxonomy): domain Eukaryota; kingdom Metazoa; phylum Chordata; class Mammalia; order Rodentia; family Muridae; genus Montemys; species Montemys delectorum. The sequence goes on from JADRCD010214002.1 coordinate 39,288, forward strand.
CTTTTAGAGTTTAATTCTGATTATAGCTTATTTCAAAAGTTTGCATCTAAGCCAGGCAGTGGTGGTACACCCTTAATCTCAGCACTTGGGAGGCAGAGACAGGCAGATCTCTGAGTTTGAGGTCAGCTTGGTCTACAGTGAGTTCTAGGACAGAGAAACCCTGCCTCGAAAAAACAAACAAATTAACATCTAATACATTGATTAACTATTTCATTCCTTTCTCCAACAGTCCTTATTTATTTCTGTTCCATAGTTCACCTAGGAAGAAATTCTTTTTGAAGATTATTTTTGCAGCTCTTAAGAAAGGCTACAGTTGGTTTAGGTTTCTATTACTTGGAAAGGCGATATATTTATGCTTATGTAATATAAAACATGTATGTTAAGGGGAATATGTTGGGGACAATTGATGTGAGTCTGGCATCCAAGTGCTTCACCACTGAACCACATTGTTAACCTCTTACTTTGTAGCTTTATATTTGATAACAAATTAGAAAATGTCTCTACAGTTTAGTCCCTAAATTGGTGGTTGCTGAGATGTGTGTGTATATGTGTTACAGGTTTGTTTTATTTACTTATTTTTTAAGACAGTGTCAATATGAAGCCCAGGCTATCTTTGAACTCATGATCTTCCTGCTCAGACACCCTGTACTGGGATTATAGGTGTTAAATCTGATCTTAGTTGCTGAAGGTCTTGTTTTGTTTTTTTATACAAGGTCTTTTTAAGTAGCCCATGCTGGCCTTAAAATTGTGGTCTTTTTGCTTTTGCCTCTCAAGTCCTGGCATTACAAATGGCATGAGCCACCATATTACCCAGTGATCTTAAATTTTTTAAGTAAATTTTTTAAATATGGCAAACTTGATAAGTTAAATCACTAACTCATAATTTACAAAAATTAAGATGCATCTTGGTGGCAGTAGCATAGCCTAAATCAGTCAAAGTGAAAACTCTCTTTTGTTATTGTTGTTGCTGTTTTATTGGAACAAGGTTTCTATCTGTAGCCCAGGCTGACCTGAAACACATCATATTGCCAAGGTAGACTGGCCTCAAACTTGTGTAATTCTCATATTTTAGCCTTCTTGGTGCTGCTACATTTATGCAGGCAAAACATGCATACACATTTCAAAAAATAAGTATACTCTTTTAAAAAATAAAGAATTTAATCAAGAGGCTATAGAAGTGGCTCAACAGATAAGAAAACTTGCTTTTGAAGAGGACTCAAGTTTGGTTCCCAGCACCCATATCAAGCAGCTCATAATGACCTAAAACTCTATTTCTAACGGAAACAGTGTACTCTCTGGTCTCTACAGACACTCACATGCATGTCTCTGCAGACATCAGCATGCATATGGTGCACATACACACACTCAGGCCCACACATAAAATAAACTTTTAAAACAAAGAGGTTTGGCATGGTAGTGCATGACTTTAATCCCAGCACTCAGGAGGCAAAAGCAGAAAGCTTGGTGAGATGGCTTAGAGCACTGACTGCTCTTCCGAAGGTCCTGAGTTCAAATCCCAGCAACCACATGGTGGTTCATAACCACCTGTAATGAGATCTATGTCCTCTTCTGGTGCATCTGAAGACAGCTACAGTGTACTTATTTAATAATAATAAATAAATCTTTGGGTCTGAGTGAGTATACAGTGTGTACTCATATACATAAAATAAATAACTAAATCTTTTTTTAAAAAAAAAAGCTCTCTGTGAGTCCAAGGCCAGCCTGGTCTACAAAGTGAGTTTCAAGACAGCCAGGGCTACATAGACTCTGTCTCAAAAACAAACAAAAAAACAAACAAACAGGCAAAAAAACAAGACATACATACTTATAACACACACAGTATGATTCCATTTATATTAAAAGTTTAGAAAATACAAATCTACAGAGATAGAAAATACACTGCTGGTTGCCTGGCATTGGTAGTGGGAATGAGGGACAGAATATAAATGGACATAAGACGTATATATTTGTAGTGATGGCACTGTTTTAAGATTGAGAGGGACTGGTGGATGCACAACTCTAAATCTCTTTAGGAATTACTTCACATTGAGAGGAAACAAAACCTTATAATTTCAGGTAGATCTCTTAAGATCCCAATGTAGCCAATGAGATTGTTTCTCTCTAAACATATTTTAGCTTTTTTTTTTTTTTTTTTTTTTTTTTTGCAAACTAAAGCATTGAAATGGATTTGTATTTTGTATGATTTTCTGTGTCCTGTTGTTGTAGCTCTCCATCCTGTTGAAAAACCAAGATGATCTTGATAAAGCAATTGACATTTTGGATAGAAGCTCAAGTATGAAAAGCCTTAGGATACTGCTGTTATCCCAAGACAGAAACCATGTAAGTAGCCTCTGCCATGGCCAGCAACAGAAGACAGAGCTCACATTTCTTCACCCTGCCTTGCCTAGTTGATAGAATATTGTGTTTCTTAGCCAAAGTAAGAGTATGACATACAGTCCAGCCCCATCAGGGACCAGCAAGTTTTCTACATTGATTTCATTGGGAGCCAGATTGTTAGGGTCAGTTACAACAAAGATTATTTGACTAACAGTATTGGGGCTGGGAGAATATTTCATGATAAAGGAGAAAACATTTTACACACACACACACACACACACACACACACACACACACACACAGTCCTTCTGTTAGATTTTTGACCTTAATAAGAGATATTTATGTAGCATAGGAGTTACCAAAAGCTGTCAGGGGTTTGAGACTCATATGCTTTTTGAAACTAACTTTCTCAACTCCAAGGCCTTGCCTTGCCCGGGAGGTACATTATGAGAAATACACTTTTACTTCTGTTAGGGAGGGGGGTGGCTGTAGAGTTTACCAGCTTAAAGTGGCTGCTTTACCAAATGTCTGGGAATTATCTCTTACATAATTTCCTGTACGGAATGGTCTCTCTGGATGTACATTCTGTGGTTGCATTCTGTGTTCATTGTATGTTTGCAATCTCAACCTATCTGCCATCACTGTAGATGCATGTTCCTGAAGATTTCTTGGCACTCTTCCCTTTTCTTAAACTTGAAAACAGTGAACTGAGGACAGTTAGTATGGTTATATGAGATGAGATCTGTAGACATAGAATACCGCATAGTTTAGGTGGACTAGCCCTTAGGCTGCCATTTTATTTTACTTTGTTTTGTTTTTTTGAGATAGAAAGAGGGAGGGACAGACACAGAAAGACAAACAGATGGATAGACCAACACTGGGCCTAACATGGCTTTTGAAACCTCAACACCCATACCTAGTGACACATTTTCTCTAAGAAAACGTAAATGAGGCCTTCCCCCATTAATCACTAATTAAGGAAATGCCTTATGGAACCAGGCATAGTGGCTCATGACTTTGATCCCAGCACTTGGGAGGCAGAGGCTGATGGATCTGTGAGAGTTTAAGGCTACCTCCCTGATCTACAAAGGGAGTCCAGGACAACCAGGACCCTGTTACACAGAGAAACCCTGTCATGAAAAACCTAAATTAAATGAGGGGGGGGGATGCCTTACAGTTGAATCTTATGGAGGCATTTTCTTAATTGAGGTTCCCTCCATTCAGATAACTCTTGTGTTGACGTAAGACCAGCCAGCACAAACTCTTAACAAAAGTTGATCATTTTAACAAACCTCCCTTCCTTATAAAAGAGGCTGCATTGGCAATTTAGTAGAATTACTGCCTGAGAACTATCACCTCTGACTGATTGTGATGCCTGTACTCCTCTGATCTCTTGATGAGAAGTTAAAGATAGCTAGTAGATATTTACATCCATATCCCAATTACCAAGAGCTGCATAAGGTGACAGATACAGCTGTGGTTATTTAAAAGATGACTGACCATCCGTGCTCTGACACTCATGGTCTTACACAGGACAAATGCTACCTAATGTCTAATAATTTAAAGCAGTGATTCTCAACCTGTGGGTCACAACCCCTTTAAGAGTCAAACAACTCTTTCACAAGGGTCAACTAAGACCACTGGAAAACACAAATGTTTACATTATGATTCATAACAGTAGGGAATGAAAATAATTTTGTGGTTAGAGGGGTCACCACAACATGAGGAACTGTATTAAAGGGTCAAAACATTAAGAAAGTTGAGAACCACTGATTTAAAGTTACACATTTAAAAAAGCAAAACAAGTGTACATAGTTCTCACCATAATACATTTATTGGTTTATTTCTGTACATAGCTTTTGAATTTCTAACTTATGTGTACATACTTTATGTAAATGTTTTCAGTGCTACTTCTGCAAGTCTCTTAAGTTATGCTTTTACTTAATATTGTCATAAACATTGTGCTGGTATTTATTCTTCATAATTGTAATGTATAATGATACAATTTCCTTGACAAGATATACCATAATTACATAATTTTTTGGTGAGTTACTGTTGGCAAATTTAAGCTGCTTCTATTTTTAGCATTAATACTTACATTTAACATTAACAGTGGAGGTTAGGTGTGGCGGTAAATGCCTTTAACCATGACACTTGGAAGGCAGAGGCAGGCAAATTTTTGTGACTTTGTGGCCACCAGCAGTGAGATCCTTTCTCAAAAGTAATAATAATAATAATAATAATAATAATAATAATAATAATAATAGAAATAAAGATAGGGTGACAAGTCTCTCAATGGGTAAAGGCTCTTGCTTCTAAGCCTAACAACTTGGGTTCTATTCTGAGGACCCACATGGTGGGAAGAAAAGCAACTTCCAAAAGTTGTCTCTGTGTACATGCTGTGGCATACATGTACCTTCACACATACATGTGCACACAGGTAAAAAGGGTCAGCAAGGGAGGGAGGGAGGGAGGAAGGAAGGAAAGAAGGAAGGAAGGAATTTAAAGAAATAAACATAGAGGACAATAAGATGACTCAGGAACTTAACTACCAACCTTCATGACCTTAGTTTGGTCTCTGGAGCCTACATGGTGGAAGGAGAGAGAACTGACTCTCATAAGCTATCCTCTGAGCTCTATACATGTGCATACAGAAGTAAGTAAATACACAAATAGGATTTTTTTGTTTGTTTTTGTTTTTGTTTTTTGTTTTTTGTTGTTTTTCGAGACAGGGTTTCTCTGTGTAGCCTTGGCTGTCCTGGAACTCACTCTGTAGACCAGGCTGGCCTCAATAGTTATTTTTAAGTAAGTTATTTTTAAGTAATTGTTTTAAAGATGGAGAACAAGGAAATATACCCATCATTAATCCATGTAATTTACATGTATGTACACATGCACATGAAATATCAGTTTTGTCCTTTTAATTTCTAATTTTTCATTAACCATGTATTTATTTTTTTCAATTTGAAAGGTGAAATAGGGCAGGTGTTGGTGGTACACACCTTTAATCACAGCACTCAGGAGACAGAAGAAGCAAGAATATCTGTCTGGAAATTCAGAGTTAGCCTGGTCTACATAGTAGTTCCAGAACAGCTAGAGCTCTATAGTAGAGAGGCCCTGTCTCAAAAAAGAGAGAAAGAAAAGAAAAGCGAAATATAAAATATAAAGTAGATAGACTGGGGTTTGTAGCCAGTTCAGTGGTAGAATGCTTGCCTGGTAAGTACAAAACCCTGGTCCTGGGTTTAACCCACATCCATGGAAACATACAAGAAAAAATGAGCACTTATTAACTATAAGCCCATACTTTTTTTTTTTAAAGATTTATTTATATTTATTTTATGTGTATGAGTACATTGTAGCTGTACAGATGACCATGAGCCATCATGTGTGTGGCTGCTGTTGATCTCTGGCCCCGCTCGCTCCGGGTTCAGACGCACCAGAAGAGGGCGTCCAATCTCATTACGGGTGGTTGTGAGCCACCATGTGGTTGCTGGGATCCGAACTCAGTACCTTCGGAAGAGCAGTCAGTGCTCTTACCCACTGAGCCATCTCGCCAGCCCCAAGCCCATACTTTTTAGTTGTTGTGTTCAGTCCATGTAAAGTTACTCTGTCAAATTGCTGTGAAGTGTTTCCAGAATTACTGTGCATTACTGGTTACCAGTGTGCTGCCAGTTCATAAACTGGCACCAGAGATCACACTGAAGTGCACTGCTTCAGCATGCTGTATCTTTGGTCTTAATTTCCTGTCATCTCTTCTGTGAATCTCCATTTTCTGCAGTTGCCTCATCTAGCCTTTGTTACTGTGTATTTAAATAATTATTTGAGCAGGGTAGTGGTGGCACACGCCTTTAATCCCAGCATTTGGGAGGCAGAGGCAGGCTGATTTCTGAGTTTGAGGCCAGCCTGGTCTACAGAGTGAGTTCCAGGACAGCCAGGGCTATACAGAGAAACCCTGTCTCGAAAAACAAAAATGTGTGTGTTTGTTTTGAGGCAGTCTCTAGCCCACGCTTATTTTGAGCTCACCATGTGGCTAAGGATGACCTTGTACTTCTTGATCCTCCTACTCCACCTCCAGGGTGCATTGCCATGGCTGGTTTTACTCAGTGCTGAGGACTGAACCCAAGTGTGTGTTGGTGTTTTGCCTGCACTACATGTGTGCCTGATGTTCATAGAGGCCAGAAAAGGGTGTTGGATCCCCTGAAATTGGAGTTATATACAGTTGTGAGCTGTCATATTAGTGCTGGGAATCAATCCTGGGCCCTCTGGAAGAGCAGCTAGTGGTTTTCTGATCTCTCTCTCCAGCTCCTGCTACCCCAGTTTATAGATTTTTAAATCTATAACTGGTTATATGTTCTTTGAATCATTTTAAATTCATGCTGCCAAGATTGAGTCAATCCCCACTATGTGAAAGAAAGGCTTTGTGTCTAAGCAGAGGACCTTGGAGACTCATTGTACAGCTCTTTCCCTATCTGCAGGGCTCGGGGCCCTCCTTGCCCTTCTCCCCAGTATGTGGTTTGGGCTGTTTTTTCCTTTTTGACTCTCAGCAGAGAGCTATTGCACATCGGAGGCTTCAGCAAGAACATTCACTTCCCCTTGGTTCTGACTTCCTGTTAAAGCAAGACAGTTTGTCAAGACAACCCTACATGTGATAAAGTCTGGCATGGGAAGGCTGGAGAAGGCTGCTTGGCAGCTGAACTTGCCCCTGGAAGCGGGAAGCCTTTTTCCTGAAGGACAGGATATAGAAATTGTTTATGAGGTGCTTTTCCCCCTGTTGGGAGGTAGAAGAGATACAGAAAAGCAAGCAAAAAACTTTAGCCCAAATTGTAGCTCTGATTTTTACTATTGGTAATGATTTTTTTTCCTTTTTTTTAAATTATGTCCTGGTATCACTTGGTCATCCTCAATATTCAGTTTTAAGCTTTCTCAGTGTTTTAATTTCTTGCCTGGTGTCTTGACTGGGCTAGCACAGTTAATGATGAATGCAGGAGGCCAGAGAGGAGTGTTGGGTCCCCTGGAACTGGAGTTAGATAGTTTTGAGCTGCCATGTAGGTACAGGGAGTTGAACCTGGGTCCTCTGTAAAAGCAGCAAGTGTTCTTAACTGCTGAGCCGCCCCTTCATCCTCTTGTAGATAATTTTATGAGAAGGTATTTACTGCTCTTCCCTGTTTGGCAGATTATTACATGAATGCCTGTTTTCTGTATCTGGGTCATCACCCCTTGAATTGGGGCAGCAGATTTTAGTGCTTATATATCACTGAAGCTGTGAAAATACATCAAGAATAGTGATTTGCTGAGACAGATGAGGATTGAAATTTCGTGAGAAACCTGGTAGCTCGTGTATTTAAAGGTGCCTGAGGAGTGTGAGAAGTCCTGGGGAAAGATGAAAATCCTTCATAGACCCGATTACTTAAAAATGTAGCTCATACTTTTGCCTCCTCTCTTACAGACTAGTTCCTCTCCCCACTCTGGAGTGTCCAGGCAGGTTCGGATCAAGCCTTCCCAGTCCGCAGGGGATATAAATACCATCTACCAAGCTCCTGAGCCCAGAAGCAGGCACCTGTCTGTCAGTAAGTCTCTTCTTCACTGTCCTTATAAATTTGATGAGCTCACATTTAAAATATTCAACTATTAAACAACCATCAAATACATATTGACTATCACCATGCAAAGTAGTTAGTGCTCTTATGTTTTTATTTGGGGTAGAGGGGACACGAAGTGACCTGGACTCTTAAGGATCTTAGAAAATCCCTGTCTCAAAAAACCAAAAAAAAAAAAAAAAAAAAAAAAAAAGATCTTAGAAAATAACAATAAGATGTTAAATTTGTTTTAAACACCCCTGAGGAAGTGATCTCAGACATTTGTTTGAAGACCCGTCAAACTAGGGGTCAGATCTGCATTGGATACAGGCTTCTTGCTCATTCCTAAGAAGTTCTTGTGCTTCATGGAAGATGCTGACCAGTCAGCTGAGTTATCCTGGCAACTCAGGGTTAACAGAGTCTATACAATTGAATAGCAAAGAAGTTATGTAGTTGCTGCTACACCTCCCGAGGAAAGAGTTCTAAATCAGGCTTGTGCATTTTATAACAGATAGTACAATGTTCTTCTAGATAATTCTCAAGGTCTCTCTTAGTTAGGGTTACTATTGCTGTGATGAAACACAATGAGCAGAAGTCGATGAGGAAAGGGGTTTTCTCATTGAAGGCAGTCATGGTAAGAACTCAAAACAGAGAAAGAACCTGGAAATGGGGGCTGATACAGAAGCTGTAAAAAAAAGTACTGCTTTCTTATTGTACTCTGGACCATCAGACCAGGTCCAGACCAGGTCTGGACCACTAGACCACCCACAATGGGCTGGCCCTCCCACAGCAGTGATTAATAAATGCCCTACATGCTTGCTTTCAGCCCTAGAGGCATTTTCTCAGTTGAGATTTCCTCCTCCCAGATGACTCTTAGCTTGTGTCAAGTTAACATAGAACTAACCAGCAAAGGATTTGAGGAGAAAGCCCATTTTTTGAACTGCAGGATTTTTATCAAGATAGAAATCTGGAGGCTGGAGAGATGGCCCAATGGTTTAGAGGAGGTACTACTCTTTCAAAGGACCAACGTTCAGTTCAGGCACCCATGTCAAGTGGCTCTAAACTGCCTGTTACTCCAGCTCCAGGGGATCCGATTCTCTCTGCAGACTTTGGTGGTCATCTACACTCACATACACACATATCTATGTGTAAATCATATACAAACAAGTATTTTTAAAAATCAAAAGAAATATGACTTTATCAAACATTTGCATGTACCTACTGCCCTGATGATCTGAGACACCTGCTGCTGCCACTTAGGAAGCCAAGTTTTCCTTTTCATACAAGGCAGAATTCTGTCAAGCTGCTCTCTGTAGATCCTGAGCTGAGTCTGGGAGGTGTCAACTTTGTTCTGCTCCTGAACCTGTCTGTTAGTGATGTTCTTCCCAGGAGAGTAGCAAGAAAGAAATGAGTTGCTAAGACACTGGCATTGTCTCACTAAGTAATTTCTGGAACTCAGACACTCATATTTAATGTTTGTAGCTGCATGTTTGAATGTAAATGAATTTCAGATTTTTAAATAATTGATGGGTATGTTTTCATAAGCTAGTTGAAGAGAAAGAGGCAAGATTTCAGCAGACCCTGTGCAGAATGCCCTAAAAATCTGATTGTTTGGAACCTGAGAAATAATAGCAACTTGACTTTTTAAAAAATGTGTATATGTGTGTTTCTGAATGTATGTACATCATGTGGACACCAAATATCCTTAGAAGCCAGAAAAAAGGCATTGAATTTTCTAGAAATAGAGTTGTAGACAGTTGTGAACTGCCATGTGGCTAATAGGAACTTAATCCTAGCCCTCAGCAAGAGTATCGAGTACTCTAAACCACCGGCAATGTCTTACTCTAGCTTCTCTGAAACTCAGTATGTGGCTCTGCTTGCCCTAGAACTTAATTCCTCTTGGCTTTCTCCTTCAGTGCTGGGGTTACAAGCATGAGCTACCACATCCAACATTTTAGAAATTTTAATGAAGCTCAAAAATCCAGTTTGTTAATTAAAGACTCTTTGGGAGCTAATAATGTTAAGACATTAGTTATTGGATATATTTAGAAACTATAGAAAAGAGACTTTTTTTCTCCAAGAAAATGCATACCTTTTGTAAACATTGCCTTTGTAGTAGGATATTAAAAGTAACCTCCCAAACATGGGTGTGATAGTATGGCTTATGAACTCAGCACTCAGGAGGCAGAAATAAAAGGAATGCCCAGAGTGTAAAGCTAGACTGCTCTATGTTGTGAGTGACAGACCAGCTAAGCCACATCAGACCCTGTCTCAAAAAACAAACATCTGGGTATGGTGACACACATGCATACCTTTACCACCAGCACTCAGGAGCAGAAGCAGGCGATCCCTATGAGTTTGAGGTCAGTCTCATCTGCATAGAATTCTAGGCCAGTCAGGGCTTACACAGCAAAACCCTGTCTCAAAACAAAAGCCATACACACTAACAAAAAAAATAAAATAAAAAAAAAATGAGAAAGCTTATGTAATTCTACAACAAAAATACTCTTTTAACTATAATTTAGTAAAAATAGAAACCATAGGGAAGATGGGCATTGTGACACATGCAGACAACATGGAACCAACTCTGTTTGAAAATGCAAAACAAAGCAAAAGCTAATTTGGGTATCATGACACCATAGGTGACTGAGGTGGGACGATAAGAGTTCAGGGCTTCCTCATCTACATCAGATGTTTAAAACCAACCTAGACCTTTGAGACCCTGTCTCAAAATACAAAATCCAAAATAAAAAGTCACAATTAAACAATACCTTTTCAAATCCCATGTGTGTTTTGACACAAAATGTTTGGTTTGTGTGTGGTATGTGGATTTAGTGTATATGTATGTATTTGGGTTGGTTTTTTTTTTTAAGCAGTGATATGATTTGAACCCAGAACCTTGGACATGCTAGGCAGCTGTTCTATATACCGAGCCATACTCCCCACTACAAAATGCATCACATCTTATCATGAAAAAAGAAAGCAATACTTAAAACTTATTGTAGAAGAAACTGGATATTGGAGTGTATGCTTGTAAAATGCTAGCATTTTAGAGGCTAGGTATCAGGAGTTCAAAGCCACCCTTGGTTACATAGTAAGTTTGAAGACAGCTTGTACTATATAATACCTTTCCCGCAGGCTGGAGAGATGACTCAGCGGGTAAGAGCACTGACTGCTCTTCCAGAGGTCCTGAGTTCAATTCCCAGCAACCACATGGTGACTCTAACCATCTGTAATGGGATCTGATGCCCTCTTCTAGTGTGTCTGAAGATCGACAATGTACTCACATACATAAAATAAATAAATCTTAAATAATTTTTTAAAAAAAGAAAAAAGAACCTTCCCCTCAAAAAACAAAACAAAAACCTAAAAAACAATACTAGAGGAAAGTAAGTAATAAGACAAGCAGACATGGAGAATGTTCTAATAGCAAAATAGAAAAGAGGGAAAATAATCACACAGATGATAGATATTGGAAAAGAAATACATAGCAACAATAAACTTGTGATTTAAGAAATTTTAGACTGTAAATTAGATGAATAAATTCTCACAAAATCCACAACATTGCAAATCTAAGTAGGTATAAAAAGATCACTTAAGGATTTTTTATGTTGTTAGGAAACTGGAATGGAGTGCCCAAGGTAAACCCACCTTCAAGCATGGTGTCAAGCATATGTCAGCCACTCATAAGGTTGAAACAGGAGAATTGTGAGTTTGAAGCCAATTTGGGCAAAGAAAAAGGGTTACCTATTTCTCCTGTTGTTTCACATAGAACCTTGGAGTTAGTGAGCAGTGGGTAAGTTTCAGGTGTGTCAGTCCCTCATAATGGAAGAAAGTGGAGAAGCAGAGGAAAACTTTCCCAAAGTCTTTGTAGAAATAGAAGAGGAAGGGTGGGCAGCTCATTCTTTGTAACTGCTGAAGACTGACTGAATCTGTGATTCCTATGTGGAGGCAAGGGCTAACTGCTGGGCCACTGAGGCCCTTAACTGTGTTGTAGGAAACCATATATGGAAATCATTTCCCTGAGTAGACATGTTAAATATGATTTTTATATTGTTTCAGTTTATCTAGAAAATGGGTATCCATATCTCAGCATACCTAGAGCCTGGCTGCTGCTGCTGCTGCTGCTGCTGCTGCTGCTGCTGCTGCTGCTGCTTCTTCTCCTTCTCCTTCTCCTTCTCCTTCTCCTTCTCCTTCTCCTCCTCCTCCTCCTCCTCCTCCTCCTCCTCCTCCTCCTCCTCCTCCTTCTTCTTTTTTTAAGATTTATTTATTTATTATATGTAAGTACACTGTAGTTGTCTTCAGATGCACCAGAAGAGAGCATCAGATCTCATTACGGGTGGTTATGAGCCACCATGTGGTTGCTGGGATTTGAACTCAGGACCTTCAGTAGAGCAGTCAGTGCTCTTACCCGCTGAGCCATCTCTCCAGCCCAAGCCTGGCTTCTTTTTATTCAGTGAGCACTTATGTTGGGCTAGAATGAACAGGACAGTGAAGCCTGTGGGAAGTCAAGGGTTGTAGGAGCACACATTCTCCCTAGAATAGAAACTTTTACAGTAATGATAACATCAGAACTGATGCACAAAGGAAGAGTTAAGGCTAGCATTCCAGGCATGGCAAAGAGCACCTCCTAGGCATCATTACAGAAGAACATGGAGGGCTCCAAAATATACCATGTGTGTTTGAGGTACTACGGACTTGGATCTTTAAAAGACAAAACCAAATCTGGGTGGTGATGGTACATGCCTTTAATCCCACCACTTTGGAGGCAGAGGCAAAAGGATCTCCCTGAGTTTGAGGCCATCTAGGTCTAGAGTTTGAGTTCCAGGGTAGCCAAGGCTACACAGAGAAACCTATTTGGAAAAAAACAAAAGCAACAACAAAAATCCCAAAGTCTCATACAGCCCAAGTGCTTCTACACATCTGATCCTCCTGCCTGAACCTCCCAAGTGGTGGGATTATAGACATGCACTACCTTACCATACCCAGCTTCATCCATGCCTGGCCTAATGGGAATTGATTTCTACCAGAGTAACATGGAAAGTGCATTCTGTGGAGCAGATGGCCCTAACAAGCTTCTGGAGGATTCCCATAGGCATGGAAAGTGTTCTGTGTTTCAGGTCTGCGTAGGCTGATACATTTAGAAGAGGCATAGACGAGGTCAAGAAAGTATCTCAAGGCCACTTTCTAAGAACCCTGACTGTACCTAGGATTTTCTTTTTTTGGTTGGTTGGTTGGAAGTCATAGAAAAATGTTGCACCATAAACTCCCCTCTATTAGAGTGCAAATCATGTTATCTTTTCCACCAAACTGTGTCTTTGTTCATTCATTACCAAAAGAAGTCCATCATGGGCCAGAAACCTGAATACCAAACAAGACACAGGCTTTGTGCTGTAGACTATGTAGGCCTGTAAAAACAAAAGTTTGCTTGTCATAATCTGATCAGTGCGTAGTTACAACCTGACGAGGAGGTTGTGTGGTGCTGCATGATACATAAATGAGGAATAGGACCTGATCTTGGGATCAGAAGAACATCAGAATACCACCTAGAGCACATATGGAAGCTGTGCAGAGATTGGGTTGTTTGTTGAGAACTAAGACTGGGGAGAATGTGGACTGCTTAAGAGAAGTACTGGTGTCTGGAGTACTAAGAACCAGGAGCAAAGAAAGCAGGCCTTCTTAAAGAGAGGGAGCAGGACCCTAACAGACAGTAATGAAGACTCATTTTAATCCTTGTTGAAAGCAGTGAAGGGCTGGGGAGATGGCTCAGCAGGTAAGAGCACCAACTGCTCTTCCGAAGGTCCTGAGTTCGGATCTCAGCAACCACATGGTGGCTCACAACTACCCATATTGGACGCCCTCTTCTGGTGCATCTGAAGACAGCTACAATGAATTGGGCCGGAGCGAGCGGGCCGACCGGAATGAGCGAATGGGGCCAGCAGAGGTCCTGAGTTCAACAGCAGCCACACACATGATGGCTTACGGCCATCTGTACAGCTACAGTGTACTCATACACATAAAATAAATAAAAATAATCTTTTTTTAAAAAAAAGAAAGCAGTGAAAAGTCACTGGGGTTTTAAGTAATGATGAAAAGATAGGATGACATATTTAGATTTGCATTGTCAAAAACTGTTCTGGCCGAGATGTGAAGGACAGACTAGAAGGGTTCCCAGGACCCATATATTCTAATGTGGGTGGTCTAGGTGAAAGAAGACCAGTGCTTGGATTAGTCTGGTACCAGAGGTAAAGGCAAGGGACAGATGGATCTGAGACATCACTGACAGAACATGGCATTTCAGTAGTTTTCACAGTGTGGTATGGGGAACCAAGGGAGTTCTTAAGATCCTTTTAGGGCTTCTGTGAGGGCGAGACTATTTTTATAATTATTCTAAAACTTGGGCCTCATTCTATTACAAGCATAGAGTTTTTCAGAGGTTATGTATGTGAGGATCTATTTCTCCCCTCCCCGTGTGTATGTGGGGGGG
>JADRCD010214003.1:0-28591 GCA_019843815.1 Montemys delectorum
TTTCCCCCTGGAGGCACAGTCACTCCTGTATCCACCATGGCAGCTTCAGCCTGGGAAATAGGGGATAAAGAAGGCATAACAGGTATAGACACACTTCCTTTAGACTCAGTCTTTGAAACAGAATGAGGCAAATCTGTACAAAGCACATCCACTGAGGCAGACATAGAGGGAGAAACTTCCGGTTTGATCTCTGAGCCTGCTGCAGATAGGTCCACATGCAATCCAGGTGTGCAAACAGATGCAAATTCAACCTTGTCCAGATGAGATATAGAGGCAGGTGTAGACAAAGCCATGTCAGGCTCAGAGGCATGTGTAGATTGATTTGTATTAGGTTGACATTTGAAGGCAAGTGTAGACAAAGTCATGTCAGGCGTGAAGGGATGTGTAGATGAAGCTATGTCAGACTGAGGCTTGGAGGCATGTTTAGACAAAGCCACACAGGGTTGAGGCTTGGAGGCATGTATAGACATATTTGGTGTGGCCATGGAGATATCTGGATGAACTTCCTGGACAGGTTTGGATACCACGTGTAACACAGCTCTGGATGTCTTTCTGTCCTGGTCTGTATTTTGTTTAGTTATCAGAATAGGTGTAGAAAGATCCAAGCCTGACTCCTGTCTGGCCATCTGTTCAAGAATACCAGAGCCATGTTCAGGAGCACCTGTAGAGTCCAACTGTGGCTTATCTTGCTGGGCTTTTGCCATTAGTGTCCCAGACATAAGAGCCTCCTTGGACCTGGTCTCTGTAAGCTGTGAGGAGCTCATCTGGATAGCAGCAGAGTCCAGAGATCCAGAGTACTTGGTCCCCTTGGCACCTACAACACGCCTCTTCTTACGACCAGGGTTCCGCAGTGATGCTTCAAGGTTATCAGGGGGACTCTGAGGGATGGCACTGTGGCCAGGGGACTCAGGATTATGAGGGGGCTTACCGGCAGAGCTAGGGGCAGGGCCTTGCAAAAGCCTCTGCATCTTGTCTCTGAAAGTTGCTGGCTCTAGGAAGGACAAGGCCTGGTCAGGACAGACACTGTCTGAGCTGGGGAACAGAAGGGCTTCTGACTGTGTGGACGTGCTGGCTACCTGATAACTGACCTCCAGAGCCAGGACAGGCTCACACTGGGACCTGCTGACCAGCTGCTGAGCAGCCACGTCCTCCAACTCACAGCTCTGTTGTCCCCTCCCTTGGGAAACCAGATGCCCAGTGAAGAGGGGTGGGGGCCCAGGGGGGCTGCTTCCACTGCTGTCCCCTTGGTCAATGTCACTGGACAAGAGCTCGTCACCAGAGGCCAGGTCAGCCTGCAAGAGGCCACATTCATCAGCAGTGGCTGAAAACTCGGCCCATTCTCGATCACTGAGCTGGACACTGTACTGGAAGTTGTCCATTGCACATCAGCAATGGAGCTGGAGTGACAGCAAGACTTTGAGCCAGGCAGGGTCTTCACAAATCCAGGCTCCATGTACTAAGTAGCACACACTGCCACCATCCTGCCTGACCTTGTAGCACCTGCCCTCTCCCTGGCAGTCCATTTCTATCTGGAAGAACCACAGGACAGTCTTTGCTTCTTCCAGATTCTTCTACTTCATTCTTCTGAGTTAGAAATTTACTTCAGTTTCCCCTATTTTCAATTCAACTCCAAATAACAGTACTGTGACACACTATCACAGTCCTAAAATGAAATATGATTTAATATTAGTAAAGTAATTAAAGACCAGCGTTAGTCATGTTTGGATGGTGTTCCCTCACATCTCTGAGATCTTTCAATGGAATTGATTCCCTTCTCCAACTCTGTACACAGTGTTCTGCATCAAAGACCACCCATCAGAGATCAGTTCTCTATGACAGTCATTCCTAGCCTCCCCAACTACCACCACTGGCAGCTAACCACAGAAAAGAATCTATAGTATCCAGCAGGTGACTAACCTTCTGGATGATGACCTTCCATCAGCCTTGGCTGGAACAAGTTTTCTGAGCTTACCAAGGTCACGTTAGTACTGGCTAGAGACTACTCAAAAGTTTGTAAGAGGAAGCTAGGCCAGAGGTCATAGAACTTAAATAAGCCCCCCTGAACCCCAGCAACCTACTCTGTCTGTCCTCAAGGTCTGTACTCCTATCTATTCCTGCTCTGCTATCCAAGGCCCCATTTTGCCTTATTTGAGTGAACCAAGATGATCTGAGCTAGCCAAGGCCTCCAGTCTCTGACCCCCAATGGGGCCATGGCAAGTTGTATCTAGAATGAGGAGAGTAGAAGGTCACTATGACTGGAACAATCCTTAGTGAAAAAAATTGCTGGGAGCTTCCTACCTATCAGCCTTTCTCGCTTCTCTAATCCTCTGGAGAGGCCATGGTAAAACTTTCCTGCTTTTAGGACCCCTAGAGAGAAGAAAGGGGCTAAATGTGTCTTACCTGGTTCTCAGCAGCCAGCTAGGACCATGGAGCTATCATCTAGAGGCCTGTCCCCAAGCAGCTAGGTGCTAGGCTTCTTAATGCAAGCTCCACCCCTACTTCCAAAAATATCCTGTCCCTGGGATCACTTATGACTCGTGCCAGTCTCAGAGCCAAGCCACAAATAGATGGCATTTGAGGGGACTCCAACAATATGAAGGACATTTTCCTGGTATGGGGCCAACACTGGGGGTTGGCATTAGCTAAGGTCACATCAGATTCCAACTAGAGAAGACTGCCCTATGATTAGCACTAGGCAGGTCTCCCTTCCCAAGAAAAAGGAGACCCGTGCTTCCAGCTCATGAAACTTCAGTCCCACCCCACCTACTATCTAAATGTCTCTAACCCAACCTTTCAGACTATACTGTTCACCTAGATCTGACATCCAGGGCTCATGGAGCCTCCTAGGCATTGCTAAACCTGCTAGTGCAACTAGAAGAAAGTAGGTGCATTCACTGTTCTTGTGAAGGACTTTCTACATAGGTATTGACCTTGGACCTAAAAAAAAAAAAAAAAAAAAAAAAAAAAAAAAAAAAAGATTGAGCAAGGTCAATGGGACAAAGAATAGTCTGTTGTGAGAAAAGTGTATTTGTTGGATAGTCCTAGGATAGGATGGCCACTCTACCTCAAGAAAACATGGACAGCTCGGCAGTGGTGGTGCACGCCTTTAATCCCAGCACTTGGGAGGCAGAGGCAGGTGGATTTCTGAGTTGGAGGCCAGCCTGGTCTACAGAGTGAGTTCCAGGACAGCCAGAGCTACACAGAGAAACCCTGTCTCAAAAAACCAGAAGAAGAAGAAGAAGAAGGAGGAGGAGGAGGAGGAGGAGGAGGAGGAGGAGGAGGAGGAGGACGTGGACAGAGAGAGCAACCAGCATCTATGCTGAGCTCCTTGCAAAGTCCCTGAGCACCTTTCTAAGATGGGCACTAGGAGACCTTTCTAAAGGGCAGGAGATGGGCTGGAGAGATGGCTCAGTGGTTAAGAGCACTGACTGCTCTTCCAGAGGTCCTGAGTTCAATTCCCAGTAACCACATGTTGGCTCACAATCATCTGTACTGGGATCTGATGCCCTCTTCTGGTGTGTCTGAAGACAGCAACATTGTACTCATACACATAAAATAAACAATTCTTTGAAAAAAATTTAAAGGGCGTGAGGCACAGAGGGTAAGTTCCACACAGCCAACACAGAACAGGGTCCTTTTTGTTGTTGTTTTTGTTTTTGTTTTTTTCGAGACAGGGTTTCTCTGTGTAGCCCTGGCTGTCCTGGAACTCACTCTGCAGATCAGGCTGGCCTCAAACTCAGAAATCCACCTGCCTCTGCCTCCCAAGTGCTGGGATTAAAGACATGCACCACCACCGCCTGACAGAACAGGGTCCTTAAGCTCTGCTTATTTGTTTGCTTAGTTAAGACTGCCCAGGCTGACCTCAATCTTGCTTTGTAGTTAGGCTGGCATCAAACTTACAATTCTTTTATGTCAGCCTCCAAAGTTCTAGGATTACAGGCATGTACCACTATTCCTGGATACTGTTTATCCCTTTAAAGACATATTGTTCTAAACTGGGCATGGTGGTTCACACCTTTAATCTCAGCACTAAGGAGGTAGAGACAGGTGAATCTCTGTGGGTTCAAGGCATGCCTGGTCTACATAGCAAGCTTCAGGACAGTCAGGACCACATAGAGAAAACCTCTCTCTCTCTCTCTCTCTCTCTCTCTCTCTCTCTCTCTCTCTCTCTCTCTCTCTCACACACACACACACACACACACACACACACACACACACAATATTGCTCTAGACATGGTTGTACATGCCAGTAATACCACTTAGGAGGTAAAACCAGAAAGATCAGGAGTTTAAGGGCATCCTTAACTATGTACCAACCTCAAGGCCAACTTGGGCTACATAAGACTCTATCTTAAATGGGGGAGGGTAGATTTCTTTGCCTGCTTCAAAACCCAAGAAAATAATCTTGCTTTACTTTCCCAAGGTACTGGTATTGGTGAGTCACAGCACACTCGTTTGTTCCCATATTGGTTTAGGACATCCAGCATTGTTTTGTTTTGTTTTGGTTTCTCTATATAGCCCTGGCTGTCCAGGAACTCACTCTGTAGACCAGGCTGGCCTCGAACTCAGAAATCTGCCTGCCAGCCTCCCAAGTGCTGGATTAAAGGCGTGTACCACCACTGCCCGGCAACATCCAGCATTGTATCCTACAAAGATAGCAGTGTTACTTTATCATAGCTTAGGAGGTTCCCTATGTCCACAGAAATGGCAGCCAAGCATTTTGTGGACTTCATGAAATAAAACAGCTCTGGAAGTTTGGGTTAGAGTAGGGTATGATATGATCTGACACTGACTTTTAGATGTGTTGGCCTTCACACTTAAGAATACAGGGTCAGCCAGGCAGTGGTGGTGCAAGACTTTAATCCCAGCACTTGGGAGGCAGAGGCAGGCAGATTTCTGAGTTCAAGGCCAGCCTGGTCTACAGAGTGAGTTCCTGGACAGCCAGGGCTACACAGAGAAACCCTGTTTCGAGGGGGAAAAAAAAAAAAAGAATACAGGGTCAACAAGAGGGAAGTGGGGGGTAGTAGGACTAGGATAGAAAAGGGTCCTACTGTGGGGCTGGGTGAGAAGGCTTTGCGGAACAAGTGTACATGAGTTGGCTCAGCCTTCAGAAAGAAGCCCTTTCTTCCACTCACACCTCAACTCCAAGCCTTCCCAGTGAGAGATTGGGAGCAGATGTTTGTCCAAGGGAAAGGATCTGTAAGTATTCTCAGTCTAGGCAGGGAGATGATATGTTCCTAGTATAGATAATTGTAGAAGCCACAGTTATAGATAGCAACAGCAGCCTGGTCAGTAGGTATAATAGATGAGTTGGCAAAATGAAGGATGGCCAAGGCACCATGAAGACCAAAGTGAAAAGAACAAAGCTTTGCCTGAGGTGCCCCTTAAAGCCACAAGAGGGCACCAAAATTCTACTGTCAAAGGAAAGAACCAACTTTCTGCAAGTTGTCCTTTTGTCTACACACACACACACACACACACACACCACCCTCCCACACAAATAAATGTTTTGATTTTTAAAAATGATTTATTTTAAAATAGTCTTACTGAGCTTAACACATGATAAACAGCAAATGTTTAAAGTATACAGTGCTAGACTTTAACATAAGTATTCAGCGAGGATGTCAATCTCCAGAGAGCCAATTGTCCTAGGGATTCTTTCTTCCCCTCCTTTCAAGGTACCATTGCCAGTTTTCTGTCACTGTAAAGTGAGTCACATTGTCCAGAATTTTATGTACATGGAATCATATGTTGCAGCATCTGGCATCACTGAAAGTAGAAGAGAGATGAGGCGGGGCAGGTGAGGGAGAGATGAGGTGGCACACGCCTTTAATCCGAGCACTTGGGAGGCAGAGGCGGGAGGATTTCTGAGTTGAGGCCAGCCAGGTCTACAGAGCGAGTTCCAGGACAGCCAGGGCTACACAGAGAAACCCTGTCTTGAAAAACAAAAAAAAAAAAAAAAAAAGAAGAGAGATGAGTTCACCAGTGAAATGAAGTCACCATAGCTCCTGGAAGGTCCAGTTTGCATTTTCATTTTATACTCTAAACCCACAAGACAGGGCTAACAAGCAAGCAAGATTTTACAGAAACATACTGTCAGCAGACTGTTAAGGGCAGCAATCCATTGCTGCAGCTATCTCTCCAAGTCATTCTGTTCCAGGTAGCAAGTGAAATCATTCTTGGCAAAGAGGCAGTACAAGTAGTGCTTTAGGAAAATCACTAAATTATTCAATAAATCAGTATCTAATAACTGATCTTTTCTACCTTATTCTACTTCGTAGACAGTATATATTTGTACTGGGTGAAATTAAGTTCATCCACCCTACTGCACTTATCAAATTTTTTTGAGGCATGGTCTCACATTGCAGACCACAATGAGCTCAAACTCAAGGGAATCTTACTGCCTCAGAGATTATAAATGTGAATCCCCGTGGCTGGTTTACATTTATCATGCTTAAAACCTAGGGGCCAGGTGTGGTAATGCATACCTTTAATCCCAGCATTCAGGAGGCAGAGACAGGCAGGTAGATCTCTGTAAATGTGAGGCCTACATAACATAGTTCCATCTACATAACATAGTTCCAGGCTAGCCAGGGCTATATAGTGACCCCCATATCTCAAAAAAATATTTTTGTAGATTTTTTTTTTCTTTTTTGGCTTTTCGAGACAGGGTTTCTCTGTAGCCCCGGCTGTACTGGAAGTCAATCTCTAGACCAGGCTGGCCTCGGACTCAGAAATCCGCCTGCCTCTGCCTCCCAAGTGCTGGGATTAAAGGCGTGCGCCACCACCACCCGGCAGTTTTGTAGTTTTTTAAAAATTATTTTTATGAGCCGGGCAGTGGTGGTGCACACCTTTAATCCCAGAAGGGAGGTGGACTTCTAAGTTCGAGGCCAGCCTGGTCTACAGAGTGAGTTCCAGGATAGCCAGGGCTATACAGAGAAACCCTGTCTCGAAAAAAAAAAAAAAAAAAAAAATATATATATATATATATATATATATATATATGTTATATTACTTGGTGTTTTGCCTAGATGTATGTTTGTGTAAAGCTGGAGTTACAGACAGGTCTGAACTGACATGCGGTGCTAAGAATTGAACCCAGATTCTCCAGCCCCAAATTCTATAGCTTCTAAAGATAGCATCTCCCTGTGTAGTCCTGGTTAGTCTGGAACTTGATATTCAGTGAATATCATAGATATTCAGGCTGGTGAATTCATAGATCTGCCTTGTAGGTGCTGTGTAGCCCTGGCTGTCCTGGAACTCACTCTGTAGACCAGGCTGGCCTCGAACTCAGAAATCTGCCTGCCTCTGCCTCCCAAGTGCTGGGACTAAAGGCATGTGCCACCACCGCCTGGCCCTATTTCTGTGTTTTTTAAGGAAACCAAAATTCCAAAATTGTCATTACAGGGCCAATATGACCCACTTCCTAGTGCCCTCTTAGGTGACACTTCTTCTCTTGGCCATACCTTTTTCCCCCACCTCCTGAAGGTGAAGCCTAGATATAAGTACCTCCCTTTTCCTTGTATGTTTTTCTGCAGTGAGCAGTTCCCTACCTCCTACACAGACTCTCCTGCTAAGAAAATCCTCCAGTTTGTTTCTTAGTATCATTGTCCTCCCTTCCTCAGGTCTGAAGGTTACAACACATATCCCACATGGCACATGTTGTTCAGGATCACTGGCTCCAGCCCCTAGAAATTCAAGAAGATGAAAAGCAGTGGGAGAAGCAGGGATCATGAGCTTAGCAAAGACTTATCGTGATTTCTCCAAGGCGTGTACAACTTGTTGCAAGAATATCCAGGGATAGCCTATTGAAAGAGGTGGTAGATCAACCTGTGATAATTACTTGCTTGGGTAACTATCATGGTAGCTTGAGTGCAACTTCCATACCACTCACAAGATACTCTGCAGGCTGAATTTGAGATGGGGCCACACCTCACACAAGGAAATCATAGCACTCAGTAGCAACTCTTGAGGACAAAGAGAGATAAATAGCATAAAGGTGACTTTGTGGAGTATGAGTGTCCTAGCCTTTGTGCCTGGTATTTTCAATAGCATCCAGATGCCAATGATCAGGATAATGCAGAAAGGAACCCCAATCTTCTCCCACTGGATGGGCATCAGGTCTTTAACTCCTCATGAGTCTCTCTTGAGTGCTGAGTTTTTCCTCTCAGCTACTTAATTCCTAGAAACAGTGACGCTGAGACTTATTTATTAATAAATGCCTAGGCCATAAACTTTGGCTTGTTCTCCAACTAGCTCATAACTCAGTTATCCCTTTTATTCTAACCTGAATTCGTCCACATGGCTGGTTTCCTCTCCTTGTCTTTTTACCTCCATCTCCTCAATATTCTGGGGCTAATTTCTCTTGCTCCTATTTCTCAGAATTTTATCTCTGCCAGATGTCCCACCTCCTACTTCCTGCCTCAGCTCATTGGCCATAAGCTTTTTTATTGGCAGGTGATGCTTCCACACAGTTAATAACAGATACTCTGTACACTTGAGTCTAGGGATGATGTGTCCTTGCCAGCCTGTCATGCAGGAATCCTTGCCTGTTACAGGAAGGGAACTTGAGCTGGGAAAGGGGAGCTCAACTTGTCTAAAAGCTGGCATCCCATGAAAATAAGCAGAATCCAAATAGCCAAAATTGAGATTTCGTGGTAGACAAGGCCAGCTCTCTCCCAAGTGCAGCACAAATCAACACAGATCACCTTTCAGGGTCTAGAGAAGAGTAGAGTATTTTTTGTTGTTGTTGTTTTGTTTTGTTTGTTTTTTGAGACAGGGTTTCTCTGTGTAGCCCTGACTGTCCTAGAACTCACTGTGTAGACCAGGCTGGCCTTGAACTTAGAAATCCACCGGCCTCTGCCTCCCAAGTGCTGGGATTAAAAGTGTGTACCAGTAGTACCAGAGCTAAGGAGATGGTTCAGTGGGTAACAGCACTTGTTCTACAAGCATGGAGAACTGGGTTTAAACCCATGTCAAAAGTTAGACATGACTGTCCTGCCTGGAACTCCAGCACAGGGGATAGGGGACAGAGATTAGGGATGAATTTTGAGAGCTTGCTGGCTAGCTAGATTATATAAGAGGCTCACCTTTCAGTTCAATGAGAGATTTCTTTTGTTGTTTTGGTTTGGTTTTGGTTTTAGTTTTTGAGACAGGGTTTCTCTGTGTAGCATTAGTTGTCCTGGAACTTGATCTGTAGACCAGGCTGGCCTCAAACTCAGAGATTTGCCTGCTTCTCCCTCCTGAGAGCACTGGGATTAAAGGCATGGACCACCCTCACCACTACAACCCCATCCTACTACCATTATCACCCCACCCACCCCACCCCTGGCAGAAGACAATGTCTTGCTGTTTGCATATGGATACATGCTAGCACATGCACACATCACACACACACACACACACACACACACACACATTTTAAAATCAGGACCCCCCCCCCCAATACTTCTTTCCAATCACCTTCCTGCACTGAGACAGCTTGGTGACTGTCACCTTCTTGGTTGCCCCCTCTTGGAGTACCTATTATATCCGAGGGCAGTTGCAGACTCCACTACTAATCAAAGCAAAGCCAGCCCTGGAGTGTGAGGGGATACATCCACATCCGTATATGCCCTGACTAGATGAAGGTCTTGGGAAATGATCTGGGTCAGGGATGCCAGAGCTAGGAAGTGGTGCTACTGAACCATACCGTTTAAAACAAAACAAAAGCGCCATGCGTCTCTGTAAATAAATATCCTCTTGTACAAGCTTGCCGTCGTAGGACAAGCTACACTTCACTGTTACTACAACCTCCAGGTTCAGCTCTGGAGTCAACTGTAGTCAAAACCTCTGCAAGCGCATCACTGAAAGCAGGAGGCGGAGCCATCAGCAACTGGAGCAACACCTGGGTTCCAGCTAGAACAGGCCAGCCGCCAGGTGGCAAAATAAGTGGAAGCACACGCCGGCTGTGACACCCTCACATCTTGCCAGGAAACATCATCTCGGTGAGGCACTTTTTGAAAGAGCCCAGTACTTGCCCAGGATCTCAGGATCGGCAGAGCAATCTTGCTGAGACCTCAGGGTTAGGGTTAGGGTTGGAGAGCAGCAAGAGCAGTAATCTGTTCTGCTCCTGTTCCTGACACAACACACACGTAGTGTCACCCACACACCAGCTGTCACCTGGCCATGTAGGTTCTACAGATATCTTACAGTCATCTCCAGGATGTCAACTGCCCACAGTTTTGTGAGCTGGGAGTTCTGGAGGCAGGAACGCAGGATAGGTAGGTGGCAAGCCAGAGAGTTACCCTACCCTTTGAATCTTAGGCTCTGAGGGCCACAGTAAACCCTGAGAACTGGACTCTTTGAGTGCTTCATCCCAGCCCCCACTCACATCCTTCCTATGCGCGCGTTCAGAATGATGGTCTGGAGCAGAACCATGCTTGCGTTGATGCGCGCTCGCCGCCCCTTCTCCAGATCGGAGGACTATTAGATGGAGCAGCGGTTGAGTCCGGTGTTCCATTGTCCCTCCCTCAACTTTGTGGGGTTTTGGCAGCGTTGTCCCACTTGTCTGGGGTCCAGCTAGTGTTGGTCAGAGTTCAGGAGAGGGTTGAGACGCTCGGCTTTCCACAGTGTACCTGGCGCCCTGGTGAGCACAGAGTGGGCGAGCACCTACAAGATTGAACCTCGACCCCAAGCTTTGAGCGCTTAAATAAGGCCGGGGAGCGGGGAGGGGGGGAGTGGGGGGGGGGCCTGTGAATCATTCTTGACTTCAGTTCCCACACTCCTCCCAGCCAATGGGAGAGCTCAGCCTCCAGCCCAGCCTGCAGCCCGCCCTCTCTGATTGTTACGTGTAACCTCCCGCCCCCTCCCAAAGACCAGCTACAAAAGTGAACCCGACCCCGAAGTCTACTATCGAGAGGGCAGTGCACCAAAAGGAGATTTCCGGTTAGAGTGGTGAAGTAAATGGGCGGAGCGGAGGCTCCAAGCTCACTTACTTTCGGAGAGAAGTACTGGAGGATATGGTATGCAGTTCACAATCACCTCGTAGGAAATCCAGAAGGATATTTTTCCAAAGGCTAGAAAACAAATTCTCAGGACTGTGAAGCCAGGATCCATTGTGTCTCCTCGAAGTTCTACCCAAGACTCTAGCAATATCAAGACATTTACTTATCTCCTCAGCTGAACATCATTTGCTCATGTGCAGTGTTGTTTCCAGCAAGGAGCCTGGAACAAACACAGAGGTCTTGGAACAAGCTTTGGTAGAAAGATGAACCAACACCAGACACCGAAACTAGACGGAGGTCAACTGTCCCTGGTCACCTGATAAGTGACATCAACTGATACCACAGGGCAGAGGAAGGACAGCTTTGTGCAATGTAAGGATAAGGATATCAGTGGTGACAGAAACCAGATGGGATGATGTCATGGTGCCAATGATGTATTCTGAATTACCCCACTGCTAAGTCCAGCAAAGAAGAACTCAAAAAGTTAGGGCAAGTGGGGCATAGTTGCACGTGCCTTTAATATAGCATTCAAGAGGGAGAGGCAGGAAGAGCTCTGTGAGTTTGAGGCCTAGTCTACAGAGTAAGTCCCAGGACAGCCAGAGTTACATAGTGAGACCCTATGTCAAAACACACACACACACACACACACACACACACACAAATTTTTTTCAAAGGAGAATAAGAAAAACAGGGCCATTATTATTTTAATGGTTGCTATTTTCATTCTGAGTTACACTGCAAGGCATATAGACATTTTGTACTCAGGTTACTAAGCATAGCATAGCCTGGCAGCCGCCTCCATGTATTCATTCAATGGAGGTGGCCTGAGACTACAATAGGGGCTAGACACTCTACTGGTGGTTCAAATCTGTTTTAGTGGCTAGCTAAAGTGGCTAGCTTGTTGGGTTAGAGAAAATGGCACTGTTTGTTTGTTTGTTTGTTTGTTTGTTTGTTTGAGACAAGGTTTTTCTGTGTAACCCTGGCTGTCCTGGAACTCATTCTGTAGACCAGGCTGGCCATGGACTTACAGAGATCTGCCTGCCTCTGCCTCCCAAGTGCTAGAATTAGAGTGAACCATCACCTTCAGGTTGAAAATGCCACTTCTATTGAGTAGTTCTTAAACTTTCACAACTGATTCTTCAGAGAAATGGAAGCTTTCAAGAGGCCAGGTATAGGGAATGGCACTTACAGAGTATTCTAGAAAGGGGACACAGTGAAGAAGGGAAGGAATAAGCTAGGGACTGCAGGACAAAGGCTTCTGGCCCCAGAATGGGTCTGGGGAGCCTTGAGGAGCTTTTCTGAACAACAGAGTAAGTCATCTGGTACAGGAAAAAGGTCTTTATTTGCCTAGTGTTTGAGGCTGATAGCTGGAAGACAGGTGCCTTCCCAGAAGCTGACTTTCTTTCTCTGAAGTCAATCCTAGTCTGGTCTTAGTCTATATCTAAAAGAATTCTGCTTCTCAGATCCAGGAAGCCCTTTTATGATTCCAGTGCTAAACTATCCTTTGATAACCACTTCTTCCAGGACTGGAGATGGCTGAAGAACAGATGTCCAACACTTCAGACACATATACCCATACCTTCTATATAAAAGTCAGTTCATGTCTTGGGGTTGCCAGGAAGGCTGGGCAGACATCAGACGAGCAGGGGACAGAAAGGGAAGAAGCCTTAGGAACCCCATCCCCTCTATGTTTGCCATACTTATGGTTACAATTAACTTGTGAACTGGGCTGTCTTTGTTATATAAGCATTGGAAAGAAAATAAGATCCTACTTCTGGGGCTGGAGAGATGGCTCAGAGGTTAAGAGCACTGACTGCTCTTCTGAAGGTCCTGAGTTCAAATCCCAGCAACTACATGGTGGCTCACAATCATTCGTGATGAGATCTGACGCCCTCTTCTGGTGTGTCTGAAGACAGCTACAGTGTATTACACCGGATCGAGTGGGGCCAGAGAGAGCAGAGGTCCTGAGTTCAATTCCTAGCAGCCACATGATGGCTCACAGCCATCTGTAATGAGATTTGATGCCCTCTTTTGGGGATCTGAAGAGAACTACATCATACTTACATATAATAAATAAAATCTTTAAAAAAAAAGAAAAAATAAAAAGATCCTACTTCTTTAATTTTTTGTTTGTTTTGTTTTGTTTTGTTTTTTGAGACAGGGTTTCTCTATGTAGCCCTGACTGCCCTAGAACTCACTCTGTAGTCCAGGCTGGCCTCCAACTAAGAAATCCACCTGCCTCTGCCTCCCAAGTGCTGGGATTAAAGGCGTGAGCCACCACTGCCCGGCTTCTTTAATTTTCTTTAAATACTGGGCTGGAGAGATGGCTATGTGGAAAGTGCTTGAAGAAAATATTCAATGTTAATCTCTGACATGTACAAGTACACATATACATACATACAAGAAAAATAGATAAGTAAAAATTTTATATCCAGTTCCTTCTTCTAAATTTCAAGGACACCTGCACTCACATATACACAATGCCCCCTCCCCCCCATACACTGTATCCACATAATTAAAACTAAACCTTAAAAAAAAATCTGAGTACTAAGTATATAACTCAGTTGTTAGAGTACTTACTTAGCATGCATGAAGCTCTGGGTTCTATCCCCAGAACTGCAGGAAATGGCACAGGAGATGCATGACAATAAGGTCCTAATAAACGGTTCTAGGACAGAAATGCTTCCTACAAGCCTCCCCACCCCCACACACTGAAAACTATTGTTCTAAACTAATAACCAATAGTAGTTGTCTTTGGGCAGTTCTGACTGTTACTATGTTATACAGTTTCTGAATTTATTATGCCATTTTCCAAGATAACTAATTTCCAAGCTAACAAATGACAAATAAGTTTTCTCCTATTAGTTCCTATTCTGACTTTTACATGTCTTGTGAAAGACCTGAAGGGTGTTTAGGGAGTTGTAGAGTACACAGGCCTAGTTACAGCCTTGACCCTTTAAAGCCAGTCCCTTTCCTTCCCAACTACAGTGTCTTTTCATTCAGTTTTGTTTTTCCCACTCATTTAAGGTATGCCTTAGGAAAAGGAAACCGAAACAGAAAATAGCTCTGGTTCCTGGAGACTCCGCCTCTTCACACCCACAGCTTATGCTTAAAAGAGTTGACCCAGTCTCTGACTGTGAGAGTCAGCAGCCAGAAGCTAAGAGAAGCACACTCCTTAGTTCCAGGGGACCTAGTGCTAGAGCCTACAGCGATGGTGAGTCCAATTCGGGACAGAGGCAGATGGGTTTCATTTTAGTTGACTTTACTCTATTCCTTGATAGGGTCTTCCGGAGGCAGGATAGTCACACTGTGGGAACAGAACATAGTTGTTCAAAGCTCACTCCTAGGGGCAGGGGGTTTCAGGTACCAGCCCTAGATCCCAGTAGGCTATCTTTGTGGGTGAGCTGAAACAATGTGATGGTTGTGGGAAGCTAACCCTGTAGAACTGAGGCCCCCATATCATACAATACCTGGATGGTCCCCTTGATAGAGGAGAGGATGGGGGTGGGACATGGGGGCTGGCCCTATGACCGGTGCTTTGCATGTAGTAACTCCTAGCCAAGGTTGCTAAAGCAGTGTTTCTCAGCCCGTGGTTCATGAACCCTTTGGGGGCCTGAATGACCTTCTCACAGGAGTTGCCTATCAGATATCCTGCATATAGCAAAATCAGTTATGAAGTAGCAATGAAAATAACTTTATGACTGGGGGTTACTACAACTCAAGGAACTGTATTAAAGAATCAAAATATTATATTAGAGTCGTAGCATTAGGGAGGTAGAGAACCACTACTAAATCCATGTGATGCTTGCAGGCCTGGAGCCTGAAGGTGAAGATGCTGGGAGGTAATGAGTTCCTGGTGTCTGTGACTAACTCCATGATGGTGTCAGAACTGAAGAAGCAGATTGCCCAGAAGATTGATGTGCCAGCTTTCCAGCAGCACCTGGCCCACCAAAGTGAAGTGCTACAGGATGGTGTTACCCTTTCCAGGCTGGGTCTGGGTCCTGGCAGCACAGTCATGCTAATGGTGCAGAACTGCCAAGATCCTCTGAGCATCCTGGTGAGAAATGAAAAGGGCCACAGCAATATCTATGAGGTCTGTCTGACACAGACTGTAGAAGTGCTTAAGAAGAAGGTGTCCCAGCAGGAGCGAGTCCATGAAGACCAATTCTGGCTGAGCTTCCAGGGAAGGGCAATGGAGGACAAAGAGCTACTGGGGGAGTATGGCCTAAAGCCCCAGTGCACAGTGATCATGAACTTGCGCCTGCGGGGCGGGGGGGACTATTATACTTAAGGCCCCTATCCAGAGCCAATGTTGGTTGTAAAAAATGATGCAATAAAAAGTTCTGCCTCCTGTTTGCTTGTCCCTCTTCAGAAATGCCCTTCTATCCATGGTGACAAGGCTCTGGGTTGCCAAGTTAAGAGACAAGGATTTCACAGTTAGAGCCTAGTGAGGAGATTCCCCTTTTCAAACCCTTTGGGTAATTAATTCACTTCTGGAGAAAGACACTTTTGCTGGGACCCAGTCCTGAGCTTCAGCCAGTCCCTAAAAATGTCCCCATGTGGCTCAGGGACAGGTCAGGCCAGTAACAGGATGAGGCTCCTAATGGGACCATTTAACTGCTCAAATCCTTTGGAGATAGTGAAGGAATGTTCTTGGATCTACCTGGGTAAGCTGTGAAGGAGGGTGATGTGCTCTTTTGTGTGTGTTCCTAGTCCTACCTGCACTAGTCCACAGAGGGTAGGACGGAGTCTCACCACTCAAATCAGTCACCTGCTATTTAGGACATGGTGGTTAGCAGTACACCTCATCAGGGCTATAAAGAGGCCACTATAGGCAGGTTAGATGGGCACCTGGAATTGGGGGCTCATCTGGGGAATCATATTTCAGATAGGAGGTACCCAATTTGAAAAAGCTTCACCCCTTTCCTGTCTGATGGGTTTTGTTTTGAGACAAGGTTTCTCTGTGTAGCCCTGATTGTCCTGGAACTCACTCTGTAGACCAGGCTGGCCTCGAACACAGAAATCCACCTGCCTCTGCCTCCCAAGTGCTGGGATTAAAGGCATGCGCCACCACTGCCTGGCATGCCTGATGGTTCTTTATCTTGTCTTTTCCTCTATTAACTTACTTAGGTCTTTGAGTAGGCTTAAGGCACAAGCAAGTCAGGACAAGTACTTCTATGGTCCTTCAGACAGACCTTCAAGAGAATTTGAATGGAGACTCAGAAGACCCCCTTCAGGTTGGTGTGCTTGTGCTTATCCGGACTGGGTGACCCAAGACCTAGTAATGGTGGAGCCCACTGGGTAGCTGTGACTTCAAATCTTCATTGACTACTGCCTTCCCTGAATCCTACCAGGGTCCTGGTGGTGGAGTCTTTCTCAGGAGGAAGAGCTTCTGACACTTCACTCTGGCTTCTGGTTCAACAGCCTATGGCCCATACACAGTCTTAGGAAGATAGAATAGTGTCTTCTCTCTTTCCTTCAACCTTCTGTAGGTCTAGTGCTAGCTTAGCTCCTGTGGGCCTCAGTTTATACCCTGTACCTAGCCAGGCCAAGTTGGGGAAGCTATGGTCCACAGAGGGAGAGATGGAGGGGGCGGGGACATGGAAGGTTCTGCAGCAAGACTAAAGAAGACAGCCTTAGATTGACAAGGAGCATCCCACTGCCCTACCCAGCCAGGGGCCTGGTGGGCGGGTCTGAGCGCAATTCAGTACAGTCACCGCTGGCCGGCCATCGGCAGGGGGCGTAGCGCTGCTGGGCTGCCGTAGCGCCTGTGGTGGTACAACGGCGGGGAGCTCAGTGAGCAGTCCTAGCGTGAGGCGGACCCAAAAGGGCTGGGGAACGGAAGGTCCAGCTCCGCTAGCCTCTCCAGTGTAGAGAGCCCTAAGGCTTTTGGCTCCCGAACGAGCCCCTTGGAATTCCCAGCACGTCACCCCTCGATTATACATTAACCTGATTTCAGCTGCATTTCCTGGTGGGAGGACAGTTTAGGCGGACGGGGGAGGGGCCCCGGCGCCACGCCTTCCCCTCCCCCAAGGCGGCCAGCCACCCACCCGGCCGAGGCCCCCGCCCCAGCTCGGCGCCGCAGTCTCCGGGCTTTGTTCGCTGCCCGCGCGGGTCGTAGGGAGCGGGGGCGGGCTGAGCTCCCAGGGGGAGGGGCGGTGCTGCCCAATTCCCGCCCATGGCCCGCCCCCACGCCGTCCGCCCTCCCATCTCCTCCGCCTTGCTGCGGTCCAGTTCTGTCCTGCCCCCTGAACGGTCCGGCCCGCGCGCTCTCCCGGCTCCCTTCCGCCGTTCTGGGCTGCGCCATGGTCAGCCTACGGCTGTGTTTCCCGGCCCGGCTGCTGCCACTGCTGCTGCTCTTGGTGGTGGCCGCTCGAACCCTGCCGGGCGCCAGCGGGACGTGCCCGGAGCGCGCCCTGGAGCGGCGCGAGGAGGAGGCGAATGTGGTGCTCACCGGCACAGTGGAGGAGATCCTCAACGTGGACCCGGTGCAGCACACGTACTCATGCAAGGTGGGCCCCGACAGGACCCCACGAGACCCAGCCCTCTGGAATCCCAGCCAGGGGCTCTTTTCCCCGAGGTTCCTGTCCCTGAGGCCCGCCCTTCGCGTGCCGGCCGCCCCGCTGGGACCCCGGCCGCAAGCCGTGGGAACGAACCCGAAACGTTTCTGCAGCCCTAGCTGGAGCTCCCTTGGCGACCGCCAAGCCTCCGGGTGGGGCATCAGGTCCGGGAAAACTCTGCAGCTCAGGGCGAAAGTTACTGCGGGGCCGCTGTGATTCCTTTCACGGTGTCCAGGCCCCAGTTGCTGTAGTGCCTCCCCCCACCCTTGTCCAAAGCCCCTCTTTCTTGTTGGAAACAAGTGCACACCTTCGCCAAAAGAAAGGAATAGGGTTTGGGGAGGCATGAGGTGGGAACGAACTCGAACTGTGGTGAGGCCTCTACCGGGGCGAGGAGTGGTCTGTAGAGAGTAAGGGTGCGGAGTCTAATCCGCAAGTCCGAGGAGCCTGCTTAAGGTGCTGCAGTAAATGCGTGTTGGGGGAGCAGGAGCAGAGAGATGGGCTGAGGGCTGTGGCTGAGTTTCCCCGTGTACGAGGAGCAGAGGCAGGTGCCCACTACCACTGCTTGAAGAACTGGATTTTCCCTACCATACAGTAGAAGAATCAGCTCTGTTTCAACTAAAGCTGATTTTGAGAGCACCTTGGAATAGGTATGGGGTCGATACCCTCAGAATATCCGTTGCTGGTTCTCTTAGTCCCTCAAATCACACCTCTGGAAATAGGATTGTTCTTACTCTTTGGGAATGAGAAAGGATGGTACTTTCAGAGTACCGTATATTCATGGGATCCCCCAGCTGGGCCCCCTCCTCTCCCTGCCAAGGCACTTTGCCAAGTCCCTGCAGGATTTTCCCGACTTCCTCCCCGCTGCTCCTGGGTGTGGCTGGGGTGGGGGAGGTGTGAGAACTGTGAGCTTACCCCCTTTGGGTTATCTCCCACAATAGTTGGGGGGGGGTGCGCAGGTAGATAAAGTTCGTTAGGTGCTGCAATTCTTAGGTGCCTAGCAGGAGCTAGGCAGGTGGAAAAGCTGCCTATTGTCTTTTTTGCTCCCTCCATTCCAGAATCCCAAATCCCCAGAGCACTTGAATAAGGGGCTCCTCCCTAGAAATCCTTTCCAAAAAGTGTCTGGGCTCCTAGACTTATCCTGTGGGCACTATAGGCTACATCCTCCAGCCACATCTGTCAGAAAGGGTGCCCTCAGGGCCCCAAATAAGAAGGTGGAGGGTGGGGCCGACTTGCATTGCCCAAACTTGACTTTGTGGTTCAGAGCTGCCTTGGCTGAACAGACACAGGCAGACTATGGAGCAAAGAAGTGGGTCTTTACTTCCTGGGAGAGGTGTCCGCCCTCACAAGGTTGTGAAGATCCCCCCCTGCCCCACCCCATCTTGCTCTTAAGTCCTTTCACCTAAAGTGTCTGGTCCTGAGTGGTAAGTCGTGACTGGACTCTTATAGTTGGACTTGGGCTGATTAGACCTGGGGTGGGAATATTGTTAGGTGGTATGCCCTCTTATGTGTCATCCCGAATCCAGTAGATGTCTACTGCACTGCAGTCTTTGAACATCTCTGCCCAAGGCTGGAGTCCAAGTGTGGACATTGGCTTGAGCTAGTGAGACCAGAGAGAGGAAAGAGTCCAGTTGTCCAGTCTGCAACCCTATCCCCATAGGACCAATACACTTTTACTTCCATGTCCGCTCAGGTTCGAGTGTGGCGGTACTTGAAAGGCAAAGATGTGGTGGCCCAGGAGAGTCTGCTGGATGGTGGCAACAAGGTGGTAATTGGTGGCTTTGGAGACCCCCTCATCTGCGACAACCAGGTGTCCACTGGGGACACTAGAATCTTTTTTGTGAACCCAGCACCACCCTACCTGTGGCCAGCCCACAAGAATGAGTTGATGCTCAACTCCAGCCTTATGAGGATCACTTTGCGGAACCTGGAAGAGGTGGAGTTCTGTGTAGAAGGTGCGTGGTGAGAGTGTTACTTTAAGGGTTAGTGGCTTGCTGATAGTGACAGAAATTTATGGGATCTAAGGGTGGGGTACAGAGGAGAGCTTTCCATGGGCAGGCGAGTAAACCATCCTTCTGCCTACCTGTGATGCGTTATTGCTCCTAGCTCCATCTCTAGCCACACAGATTAAAAAACCCCAAGCTCTGATGTTAGCTCTCTTTGTTTGGTCTTG
Organism: Montemys delectorum; assembly: GCA_019843815.1. Classification (NCBI taxonomy): domain Eukaryota; kingdom Metazoa; phylum Chordata; class Mammalia; order Rodentia; family Muridae; genus Montemys; species Montemys delectorum. The sequence continues at coordinate 19,716 of JADRCD010214003.1, forward strand.
GAGCCATAAACAAACAGGCTACTGTCCTGAAAAGAGATGGGTGTCCCTGCTTTGTCCTCCTTTTTCCTCAGCACTCTATATTCCCTCTTGAGAGATCCTTTTCTATGGAAGCTGTGACCAGGTAAATGCATACCACGTATCTTATTCCTACAGAAGTCTAAACATCTGGTTGGATGGAAGGTGGGGAACTCTTCTGTGTGTTCTAGAGGCACACAGTTTGTGGAGCAGCTTTGTGAGATTTTGCTGCCATCCTCTAGAAGGTGAACAGGGTTACCTAGCCACCCAGGTCTTTTCTCTCTCTTCTTCAGGATATCCCCAGTTGGTGACTGACACCTTTGGGGGTAAATGTGGTAAAGAATGCTTTTTTTCCCTTGCTACTACTACACTCTGTTCCCTTATGGCTAGCTGAAAGGGTTGTAGGGCTGGGGACTGAAACTTCCTTTTCAGAGGAATGGCAAAGGTCATGATTTCTGGCCCTCTGGTGTGATATATTTGCTAGTTCCAGAAGACTTAAATCGCCTGTCTCTTTCTGCTTTGATGCTGGCTTGACTCTTGAGTGGTATCTCTAGAACCCTGTCCCTATGCTCACCTTAGGGGAGTCTGTATAGGAGGGGCAGGGCCAGAATGGAAAGCCCTGTGGCCTCTCAGCCAGACATGGCCAGCTTCCGGGCTCTGAGAGCCTATCTAGAGAAGAACCAGAGATTCTAGTACTATTATGGAAGTTTGTCCTTTGGGAAATTGGGGGCAGGAAAAGTGGAGGAAGATGTATATATGAGGCCAAAGGTAGATATATCAGCTTGGAGTGCTTAGGGGGCTAAGGAGGAACCATAGTCCTTTGTCCCTACAAGATCAAGAGGGTGAATCATTAATAGTCGGGTGTATCTAGTAGCTTGAGGGTCTGTGACTCAGTAACTGAGGACTTCCCCTGAGATCAGAGGTCATGGTAGGATGTTCACCCTGTACAGAACAAGGTTTAGCATCTCACCAAAGCCACCTATGCCCATGCTACCCTCTGGTGCTGGCAGAGCCCAATTTGGAGCAGGACTGCTAGGAAGAAGAATCATAGAAAGAAGGCCTCCCTCCTGTGCACTTGTGTATGGCTGACACTTAGGGACACTTAGCTCCTAAGACTCATAGACTGGCATGTTACCAGTAGAGAGCCCAGGGTTAGCTGCCAGGATAGGTGAGAAGGCACAGGATGACAGAAATGGGACTGAAGACTCCTAAGTAGCAGATAGAGCCAGGGAGGCTGAAGAGATGCCTTAAGTGTGTGAAAGGTACAATAGGGTAGGGCAAGGAGCTTGGGTACCACTGTAAGAAGCTTGAAATGGTATGTAGAATCTGTTTTGAAGGCAGACCAGAGTGCCGCAGGGTGAGTTGGATGCTAAGGTAATGTCAGAACACCCTCTAGGATGGAAATGAGACAGCTCTTGCCCACTCCTCCGAAGTTGGGTCCATTTCCTGATCTGTAGATGATCTGAGGGTTTTGAACCTCATCCTAGATCCTCAGCAAGCTCCACCCTCTTGACTTCCAGTTCCGCCTCCAGGTCTCCTCTACTCTGCCCCACCCACACTGGGAACTGGGTGAAATCTGGGCCACTCCTGACCTCTTGTTCACTCCAGGAACACCCCCAGCCAGCCAACCCCTCCCCCACCCCAGAAAGGCTCCTCTGGTCCTCTGCCTGGGGAGCCACATTCCTGGCATAACTGAGGCAGGTATGTGCCCTTCCCTTCGAATCACCTTTGGGCAGGAGTGGCTGCTGCTCCTTCTGGAAAGGGACCACTCACTCTGACAAAGTTTTGTCAGGGAAGTGGAGAATCTTTTTACTGAGCATAAGCCCATTATTATCCTCACCCCATCTCTAGAAAAAGTTGGATTGGCCCCTCTCTGAAGCCCCCAGAAGAGACACAAGCTTGGCTGGGGACCTGCACTTCCCCACTAAGAGCCAGGAGCAGAGAAAGGTAGTGTTGTCTGTTCCAGCCAGCACCTGGCACAAGGACAGGGCAGGGGGCCAGGGTTGAGTGAGCCTGGCACTTGACCAGCCTGGCCCTTCCCAACTCTGAAGCTGGGGTCTTGGTGACTATACTTTCAGGCCTAAGCTAGCCAGATATGTTGTGCCCTTACTCTCCGCTAGATCAGCTATCCAGGGCTTTTAGAAGGGTAGAGTAGAAGAGCTCTAGGTCCCAAGGCAGTGGATAGGAGCAGCCTGAGCACATAAGGCTGGCTTCTGGCACAGGGGTTGCCTAGGATATTGTGACAGTCCCTAGACTGTTGGAAGGACTGCCCTCCAGGCTACACTTCGACTCCCATTGCCATGTTCTTTCTCCTCACCTCCCCCACATTCCTTCTGCTGAAGGGGGAGGTGGCTCTCCCTTTGGACTCCAGGTTCTCTACTACTCCACAACCCCACCCAGAGTCCTTTGAGGGCTCCGCCCCAAGGCAGGTCCAGGCTGGAGGCTGCTAGAGCTGGAGGCTGCTTGCTATCCCTACAGCTTCTTGCCCAGAGAAGGGCCTGCCCAGGTGGGGAAAGGCCTCTCTTCCATGCCAGGGAGATCTGGTAGGAAGCTGGCTGCAGGAATGGACTTGTCTTATCTCTGGGCTCAAGGCAGCCTTGGGTGGGCTTTGCTTGCTGGAATTTAAGGAAGGAGAGTGCTTGCTTTAGGTGAGTGACAGGCAGGGTACTTTTGGTTTGGAAGTGGCCTCCCTTTAGGTAGGCAGTAAGAAAGACTGAGCTGGTAGAAGTTACTTTTGGCTTTTTCTATACCCATCCTACTCTTCCAATCCTACCCAGAGAAGTTGGGAGATTTGATAAGATTTGTGGTGGAGGATCCAGGGGTGAAGGATCTTCAAGAAGCTTCTGTGAATAGGAAATGGGGAGAGGCGTTTTGAAACCACTTATGTTTACATGGGTTTTTCTGGACAAAGCAAATTCCACTCCCACATGCTTGAGCCCTCACAGCAATCCTGTAGGTATGGGATCTCTATTGCAGCCTGAGGAATTGGGAGACTGGGACGTTGACCCAGGTCTGAGGCTATCCCAACCCAGTCCAGCTATTCAGCAGTTCCTACAAGCTAAAGTAGGAGAGAATAGGATAAAAACAGAGAGGAGGTGGAGGACATGCTCAGGACCACAGAGGTAAGGATGCTCTATTGCTTCCTGTGCCTGGCTGCTATGAAGCAGAAGTCACAAGAGAGAGGCAAACAGCTGTCTTTTCCTTCTCCTGTGAGACTCAGATCAATTACTTACCTCAGGGTCCAGCCCTCAGGGTCAAGATTCAAGCCACTGAAGCCTGGGTGGGCTGGATGAGGGGCTACTACAATAGTTGTCATAGTAATCCTCATCTGCAGTTACCAACAAGAAGAGGGCTCCATGCCCCCTGTACCTCCTTCTGAGGCTCAGGAGTAGGCCTGTGTGTAACACTTGTTGGAAGCTGGGAGAGTTGATAAGATCTGCCATGGATCCGGGGATGAAGGGATTTCTTCCCCTCCCCTCCTCAGCACCAATCCTGAGAATTTCCTCTGAGGAAGGCCCCCTGCAGGGGCAGTTTACTAGGGAATAGAGTTGGCCTCTCCCAGGCCTGGAGGCAGGGAAGTTGGTAAGCTCAGTCCTTTCAGGATAAGGCTGTTTCCAGCTGTGTGAACTTTATGTATATATGTATGCCTAGGCCTGCAGTTGGGGGTGGGGTAATTCTCTCTGTCTTGATTTTTCTGAGTTTATATTTAAGTGCTCAGGTTCTAGATGCTGTCCTCATGTGCATGTGAGTCTCAGCATCTGTTTGCTATTGATTCTGTTCGGGCCCCTGCTAGAGAAGCAGGAGCACCATTTGTGAGCTCTGCCTCTAGGAATGACTGAGGGGGATTACAAACATTTAAAGTGAGGGATGTGTCAACCGGTGAGCTTCTGTGAAGACCAGGGAACTTGGTCACTGACCTTTACAAGCTTGCTAGACCCTGAAGCTGACACAACCCTTCCTCCCCTCTGCGCCCTATCTGTTGCTAGCCTGAGGTCAGTTTGAGAGCTCCCTTGACCATCACTTCCTAGGTCCCAGAAGATATAGGCTAGCCTGGTCTACAGAGTGAGTTCCAGGACAGCCAGGGCTATACAGAGAAACCCTGTCTCCAAAAACCAAAAAACAAAAACACACAAACAAACAAAAATAAGAAGCAATGAGTTGATAGAAAGGCGAATGAAAGGAATAGTTGGTGGTTGTGTGGTAAAGATGCTGTGTGTGAGGCAAAGAAAGTACTAAAAACCACTCTCCAGCAGCCTGTCCCCCTGGCTGAGAAAGCAAGCTAATCCCTTTCTTGGCTGTCCTTCCTACCTATCTGCTTATCCCAAGCACTCTTCTTCTTTGCTTGCCCAGCTTCATCCCTCTCTGGGTCTGTCTCTGTTCCCTCCATCATGCCTTACCTTCTCATCCTAATACCTGGCTGCCCACCACCTCCATGAAGCCCTCTGGACTAAGCCTATGACTTTGGGCCATAGAACCCTTGCTGTGTTTACCCCTCCCTATATCTGATGTCTCTCACTTATACAGGGATGCCAAGGTCTCCTGCCTCATCAAGCAGTGATCACATGTTCTTAAGTTTCCTTCTGGATATAGGCAGGGCCTGACAAAGCAGGGTAATAGAAGAGACTGCATGAATGTTTCTGCCCTCACTGCCTTTTCACCCATACTTGCTCAGCTGGCAGCTCTTGGTCATACTGGAAATTCTGGCCCATGGTGGAATTCTCCAAATTCAAAAGGTTGAAAATCTCCATTAAAGTATTTGACCCTGTGACCACTCTGGCCTCACTCATCATTTGGTCGATGTGCAAATTTCACTCTACCCATCTGACCTTCATTTGAAATCACCATAATGTCTTTTGGTACTTAGTTTGTGAGAACAGCCTAGCCAGTCAAGGAAGAGGGAAAAGCAGTTTGGTAACATACTGGCTGCCTGAAAGCCCTATTATGTCTCAAATTTTAATTTAATCCAGCCACCCTGTGGAACAGGATAACTGTCTAGGTATGTGGGTGGGCATATATCTGACCTCAGGACTGAAGCTAGCAAGAGGAACTCTGGAGGCCCCTTCATGCTGGCAGTTGATCAGGCTGAGTACCTCTGTCCTGCTGTGAAATGCTTATTGTCTAAGACTGAGAGGAGGTGGGGAGAGAGAAAAGGTAAGGTACAGTCTGAGGCCAGGCACCTGAGGTCCTGTATAATACTGCCCTGCCCCTACCAGGGCAGCCAGAGCTAAGTCCATCTGGTACCTCCATTAGCCTGAGCCTAGAAATCCCCACAACCAAAGAGAACAGGTGGGCTTCACCCAAGCCTGACTAGAGGTCAGAGGAGGGTAAGGCATATCTGCTTTTGGAGTGAGACCTATGCATTGGGGACTTGAATGTGTGCTAAATATCTGGAAAGGCAGCTTTTTCCTTGGGCTCCTTTCAGTCCTGTAACCCCCTAACTCTTTACCTTCTTTTCTAAGGGAGTGAAGGCTATCTAGAAAGGGAGAAGGGTCGTCTGCATGAGAATGGGACCAGTGAGCTAACAGTAGCTGGACTCTGAACCTTCTCTAGGTCCCATCCCCCAACCGCCTCTAGTCCTGAGAAGAACTAGAGTATAGTGCCACACCCATTATGCCTGGGAGTAAGGGACAAACTTTGTGTACAAAGAATGTCTAGTGTATCAGGTGGGAGATGCAGTGCCTTCAAGCTTGAGTGATTGCTGGAAAGCAGGAGTACTTAAAAGTGGCTCATATATGTGGTTGTATGTTGGTAGGGTGTGAGCCCAAAGGGGTAGTCCTGGACCAGCATCCTGTTCATTCCTGGGCATGAGCCTGCTGGAGCAGTCTAGGCTGAATAATTTTGTCTAAAGATCCCAAAATAACTCCAGTAGCCTGTGCTCCCCTCCCCCCACTGGCCTGGAGCCTCAAAGGCTCTTTGTTTTTTGAAGGCATCCTGCCCCTGCAGGGGGCTCAGACACTGACTCGGGTTTGGTGGGGCCAGGCTGCCTGCTTAGTTCCTTTTCCCATGGCTAGGCCCAACAGACCTCAAGCCCCATTCTAGTCAGCCCACAGCTGATTAGAGTCCCATATGAGCACTGAAAAAATTTGCCTATTGAGACCTCTACAGTGATAGATCTCAGATCTCTTTCTGCTTGATGAAAGGGAGTAGGCAAAGGCTACATACAGCAAATTTCCCAGGATCACTGGAGGCTTCTGCCAGCTCTTGCTCGGGGATCCTACTACCTGTGGGCCCCAGTTCCTGTGCTTCCTGTACAGTACACTGGGACATTCCAGAGCTAAAACAACACATCCAATAGTATTGTGCTGGGTATTTCCTGGGGTACTGGTTTTGTGGTACTTTCTATGGGATGAGGCAAACAGAAGATGTTTAGGATCCCAGGACAAGGGACTGAGGTGCAAATTTTACATATCAAAGCAGACCTGCCCTCCAAGTTTTCCCAGCATCATTCGGTCTTTACCTGGCATACTCTACCCACAACCCTGAATTTTCCAGCCCAGGAGCTGGGCTACCCTTCCCCAGGAGGCTCCTCCCTATATAATCCAGACAGTTTGGTCTCTCTCTCTGGGAGCATGCATGCACCCCTTCTCTATTTCTCTTTCCCCTCCCCCATCTCTCCCCACAGTGACTTCCCTGGTCTTGGTCCTTGGGCCAATGAACTTGCCTGAGAGCAGCTTCTCAATAAACCTGCATTTAATATAATCTAATCTGGCTTGAATTGGCTCATTTCACTGGCTTCGGAGAAATAACTTATTATGTATGGCCTGTGCTTGGCTCCCCAATTCTAAGTTCTCTTGCCTTTCTATGCCAAACCCTGCCTTTGGAGCATAGAACTCAGACCCTTTTCCTGGTACTAGTGGGGCTAGCATCACAGAGACTGCTTCAGTGCCACAATGCCAAAGTCAAGTAGAAAGTATTTAGGGTCAGAGCTCTCCTGAGGAGAGGGTGAGGCAATCAGAGAAGAGTTTTCCAGTAGTTAGATCTGATGCTATCCTAGACTGCAGGGTTAGGGCTCAGAAACCATGCTTTATTTTGGAGTTTTCTGTAAGATTTCATTAGAATAGGGGCACAAATGATAGAAAACCTCTTATCAAAGGTGGTGAATGAATGGAGGATGGCACTTTATGCCTGGCCAGGAGATGCAAAGGGACGAGAAGGTAGAGTGTTACCAATTAGGGCTGAGAAACCTGTCTGACAGATCAAAGGGTACAATGAGGGTTCCAAGTGCCTGGCCAGAGAGGCCTCAGAGAGGTTTCACCTGTAGGTAATATGGAAGTGGGGCTGTTTCCAGTCAATGTGCAGTGAGTATAGGGTCTTGAGGGGCCCTGGGAAGGGCTGGATGAAGGATGGAATAGAGGAACCCCACGGATAGGCCAATGGCTCTGGATAGAGAGAGATATGGCTTTCTTAAGATGTACTGAGGGCTGGAGAGATGGCTCAGCGGTTAAGAGCACTGACTGCTCTTCTAGAGGTCCTGAGTTCAATTCCCAGCAACCATATGGTGGCTCAAACCATCTGTAAATGTGATCTGATTTCAGACATGCTCTTCTGGTGTGTCTGAAGATAACGACAGTGTATTCATATACATAAAGTAAATAAATAAATCTTAAATACATAAAAAAAAAAGGTGTACTGAGATGAGGTTTGAGAGTCACTGCAGGTGGCTGAAAAGTTGGACTTACTGGTACAAAAGCCTGATTTGAATCTTGAGTTGTGGGCACTGTGTACCTGTTGGTATAACTCAGTTGTGTGGTATGGGGACAATTTGGGTGATTTCAGCTGAGATAAAGACTTAACAGGAGGGTGGCTACGTCAAGTGGAGATTGTGGAGAATGTGCATACTCCTCAAACTTGTGTATACCTGGCCTGGGGATCTTTCCCAGCAGAGGCCAGGAGAGGAGCCCCCTCATTGGACCTAGGTGAACTGTGCCTTCTTCCCAAACACTTTGCCTCAGGTGGCCCTGCTGGAGTTTGCAAATGTAGCTTGAGGGCTGGGTTGTGCTCCAGGATTAGGGTCAAGGGATGGCAAGAGTTCGGCTATTAGCATGATTTTTCATTGCTGAGGAGTTGAGTGAATGGATGGTTTAACGTATTCTTTTCAATTACAAGAGGAAAGATGGGTGGGTGATCTATGAAACATTACCTCACTCTCCAGCTAGTACTCACTTGAACATCTTGGGGACCCCACTCCACAGCAGGGCAGAGCCTGCAGGAGCAGAAACTGGCACTGGCACAGTGGCATGCATAAGCACAAGCAAACCAAATCTCAGAATTTAGTGCTTCCTGCAGGCCCAAGTCCCCTGTGGAGGTGATTCAGGAACCTCTCAGCCTAGCAAGGCATTAGGAGTGATAAAGGAGGGCTGCCTCTGCCCACACAGCAGCCTCTGCTGACCCTCCCACTTGGCTGCCTCCTGCCCCATCTTCCTTAACAGCTCCTTATGCCAAGCAACCACCTTCTTTCTAGGCTCAACCTCTGCTCCCCTGTAACAACACTTAGCCCACTCCTACTTCTCTCTTGTTCTCCAATTTCCAGCTCCATTGCCCTCCCATTGCTTGTCCCTCCCTTGATTCCTGCCCTCTTACCAGCACCACCACCAACCCTCCCCAAGCTTCTACCTCTACCCAAACCTGCTCTGTCCCTTTTGTATACTTTGCATCCTGGTCTTAATCCACCCCAGCCTCTTTGCTACCAACTGCGACTCCCTGTGGACGCTAGAGTCCCCAGAGACATCCTCCTTTGTCTCTGCTCACTGCCCCCGCCCCCTCGTCTTCCCTCACCCCTCACTCACTGCCCCAGCCCAGCAAAGACAAGAAGAGCTTCACTGCCTGCCGCTGCCGCCGCCGCCGCCGCCGCCGCCGCCGCC
>JADRCD010214006.1:3872-19947 GCA_019843815.1 Montemys delectorum
GAGGAGAAGAGAGAAGAAGAGAGGAGAAGAGAGGAGAAGAGAGAAAGGGAAAGAGAGGAAGAGAGCAGGAGAGCAAGAGAGAGGACAAAAGCAAGAGAACAAGAGAGCAAGAGTACAAGAAAGCAAGAGAGAGGAGGGGCAAACCGCCCCTTATATTGTGAGATGGGGCTACCTGTTTGTGAGGCATCTTGGTTGTGGTCAGATCATTGGGCATAGGGTCCAGCTACAATGCTGGGAGCTTGGGGCATTGTCTACATGACAAAACACACCTCTCCTGCGAGGATGGGGAGGTGGGGGGGTGGGGAGTGGGGGGTGGGAGGTAGGACCTAGGAGGCATGGCCAAACTCCTTCTGTCCCTTACAGGCAGAAATTATTGCCCACCAGGTCATCAGGATTCCAGACCTGTACTCAGGAAGGACCTGGTTGCCTGAATTGTCTCACATGATCTTATGGAAGCATTTTGTTAATTTAGATTTCCTTCCTTCAGATAATTGAAGTTTCTGTCAAGTTGAATAAAACTATCTTACACATAACTACAGATTGAAAAATTGTTAGAATTTTAAATATGTATATGTATACATATACATACAGTCCTGTAGGAAGAAAAAATATAGCCATATTTATTATATTTAATAGACGACTTATTTTTCTTTCTCTTTAAGCACTTTATATTGACTTCAGACTGGAGAAAAACATAAAGTATAATTCCTTGTATTGGTCATTCCTGCATTAGTACATTTGATACATTTCATACTACTGTATGAAATGAGACCAATGAGCAGTATGAATCAGTCTAATGGTGTCAAGGGTACTCCATCATATCGCTTCTTTACCCAGCTGGCCCTGTGATTTAGTAGATGTACAAGTTTAAACATTATTCAGTTGAATCTCATTATTGACTGCTATTACTTTATAAAATACTTCAATACCCATTAATGAGGATGTTCTTAGTAATTCCTTGGTTAATAATTCAATGACTGAAAACATTATTTTCTAGAAAGGAAATCAGAAACAAGTGTCTCACACACACGTCTACATCCTTGAGCTCCATTTGAAGCCAGACTACTTTTGAATTTTCTTATTTTGAGTCAGTATCACTAAGTTACATGATCTTCTTTGAAATCATTCTGGAGGTCAGACAGATGTGTGTATATATATATACACATTTCCACATATGGAAATAATATATTTAAGGAAAATAAAACACATAAAACCAAGAAAACTCTTGCCTCTTGTTTCAAGCTTGGATTGATGTTTATTTGATAATTCTGTACCAAGACCTGCAAGTTTTCTACAATTTTTAGTTGTTCTCATTTTATAAAAAAAAACTTTAAACTTTATTATTAAAAAATTACAAAAAAATTAAAACACCACAACAATGTTAATCACACCAAAGTCAATATTACTCAATGAAACACTATTTATTTTGATTAAGCATTTGGAATGGAAGCTATAAAGCTTTATAAAACTTTATAGTTTAAGTAGTTTCTGTAACATAAAAAAATCATGGTCTTTAAAATTTGCTTGTCTTTCATATGTAGTGTGTGTGTGTGTGGCTGTGTTTGTTTAAATCAGTTCCAGAAGCCATTTTTGGAAATAAGGATATAATTTTTCATGTCTCTAGAGAAGAATGCTTCTCCCCTTTCATCTCGTGTGTTCTGATAATTCACAGTGACTTTTACTTTGTGCTAAGGTAACCTGCACCGGAATTACTTATTCCTTTCCACTAATTTCTTAGTTTTTACAAGAATAAAAATCACACAATCTAGATACTACTGAAATCCAAGATGAATTTTATGTCAAGATCTATAACTAAATTTGTTTGTAGCTCAGGTATTGGAGTGCTTGCCTAGCATGAATAGATACCAGAGTACTATGTCAGGCTGCACAGAAACAAATCTTGTTTATAAGACTAGCACTTAAAAGGTAAAGGAAGAAAGGTCAAAAGTTCAATGTCATCCACTACATCAAAAGTTGGAAGTCAGCCTGAGACACATGAGTCACTGTCTGAAAGAATAAGAACTCTTTAGTTAAATAAAGCTACAAATATATTATTTCAAATAAGGGCACAGTTTGATCTCCAAGGTGGACATGGATTCGAAAGTGAGATTATTTAATTCATTCTCAATCAGTAATGTCAAAAGCTTGAATATAAACTTCTTTCAAATTTCATATATGGAGGGAATAGAGGTAGCATTTTCTAAAATCATTGTTTTTCTTTTTACATTTTCTTCATTTGCACACAATACTTAAGAGCATCAAACAGTCATGGATAACTACACATTAGAATCTGGAGATTCAAACCATAAATACATTCCTGGTAGAGGGAAACAAGCCTTTATCAATGTAATAGATTTATATTTATTTTTAAAAGGAAAATACTATAAAAATATAAAGAATCTCATGAGGCTTAGGTCAATCTTGGATTAGTAAGTAATGCTTATTTGACACAAAGTCCTACAAGGTTATAAACTTCTTAGTTTTTCAGAGGAAGAAATAAACATTGTCTTTATGATTTGTTTTCTTATTTTTTAAAATTATAAGTGGGAAAAAGCCATCTCTAAACCTTACAAGTACATTTACTTCACTAGATCTTTTCTCTTCTTTCAATAATCTTTGTTTTCTTTATAGTCCCATGTTACTTCAAACCACAGATATTGAACAATTATTGTCTTAAAATACAACATGATCAGATATCAGATGCTATGTGGTACAGGGCATCTGACTGCTATGGAATTATTATTGTGCCCTGTGATTTATTATGAATCTCAACCATCATTTCACCATCCTGCTGTCTCTTTTATTGTTAGAGTGAATGCTTTCAATGACATCTTATAAATCTTTGCTTTGGACAATATATTTGTAGTGTCTTAACATAGAATAGGTATGCCTGCCTTTCACTACCTCTGAGATTTAGAGGTATAATTTCAATTTGATGTGAAAAGTTTTAGCTGGGTAAGTTCCATTAGCCTGTTTTGTCAAGAACGGAATATGCCTATTCATTTTCATGTTCAGTTTATATATTGAGCTATATCAACACATGAATGGTATACTGTGGTGTTTGCAAAGATGGGAGCTTATTGTTTCCCACATACACAAAAAATATACTGATATATATATATCTTTTTATAAACAAATGTCAAGTTTATAAAAGTTTGTGAAATAAAATGTTATTTTTACATTAAATCATTGGCCTGATTGTGATGCTTCTGCCTATTGCCTCAGAAACATCGTCTGCACTTATCTTCAACAATCCAAAATGATAACAATATATAGCTGATTATGTGAAGTAACTCCAAACTGAATTCTGAACTTCACAGTGTTTATAAGTATAACATTATAAATTATAGTGCAAACAAAGACACACACACACACACACACACACACAAGCAGTGAGGAGCAGACATGTTGCATAAACACACAGAAATATGTAAAAATATAAATTATAGTTATTCATGACTTATGCTTCCTTTGTACATTTCAATTTCATTGTTATTGTTGTTGTTATATTTATTTAGTTGGTTTTACCTATAGAAATCAGGAAATAAAGCTCGTGTGGACACAAAAAACAATCCATCAGTATTCATAGAGCTGAAAGTCTCAGGAGTCTTTCCTGATCATCATGACCCATAAATTGATGGCATCATGTTGTCCTTCTTATTATTTAATTAAGGCCTTATGTAGAAAAAAGATTCAGAAATATTTATTTGCATGCTTATCAACTTAAAAATTAGTTTTGGAATTTTTGAGGGGTATTAAAATACATAATACTAACAAAAAGCTAATATCTTTCCTAGTCTCTAATGAACAACTGGACATATAAAATACATTTTCAAGCTACTTAAAAAAAATGCAAGGAGTTAGAATATAATACAGAACTTCTGATTGTGCTTTTCCAAGTGTAAAACAAATAACAAAAGACATTGCTTCCTGAATTGAACTGTCTGATGGACACCTCATGTCAAAGACCAGTTCGGGGAAGCAAGTGAGGATGCAAGAAAAAGAGCATTGGCCAGATTATCCTGTAATCATCTACCTGATTATAAGTCTGTTATTCAGAAATAATTTAGTAATAACATAAAAAGACTTTGTCCTGTTTTCAGACTAGATAAATCACTCAAAATTTGACTTCAGTGCACCAAACTAAGGAGTTTGCACTAGATACTCTATTCCATTCTGATGTTCCCCATTCCATCCTGTCACATTCCAGACATAATCTGCCCTGTCCTATCTATTCCATCCTTTCTTATTTTTTGTTTTAATTTTTACCTTCAAGAATCAAAGTCCATGTTCAATACTGAAAACAAGAATTTCTAAAGAAAAAATGAAAAATATTATGTTTTAAAATACAATCTACGTAAGGTAAGTATAATTGCTACTTCTCATGGTTTGATGATGGAGAGCACTTCATTTTTTGATCTAGGTACCATCTCTATGAGTTCTATTTTTTTCCCAGATACATAAAGTTGGAGCTCCAGAAACCGTAAAATATGTGTGCCTTCTGAATAAAATTATATTTTATTGCTTAAGCAGACATTATCTAAAAGGTCAAGCTCTGAAGTATAAATGCATTAAGTTATAGCTAATATTTTACCTTCTACCTCATCTGAACTTTCCCTGGAGAAGGAAAAAAATCAATGAACTTAAGATACGTTTTATTAATGATCATCCATTTGTACTTCTGATCAACAGAAATACTAAGTTAGTAAAATAAATAGCATTTATTAAAAATTTACCTTCAGAGCTAGAGAAAGGACCCAAGGAGCTGAAGGGTTTGCAGCCCCTTTGTATGAACAACAATTTGAACTAACTAGTACCCTCAGAGCTTGCAGGGACTAAAACATCAACCACAGAATACACATGGTGGGACTAATGGCTCGAGCAGTATATGTATAGCAGAAGATGGCCAAGTTGGTCATCAATGGGAGGAGAGGCCCTTGGCCCTGTGAAGGTTCTATGCCCCAGTGTAGGGGAATGCCAGGGCCAGGAAGGAGGAGGGGGTGGGATGGTGAGTAGGGAGAGGGGGAAGGGAACGGGGGTTTGTTTTAGTTTTTGCTTTTTATTTTATTTATTTTCTTCTTCTTTTCTTTCTTTCTTTCTTTTTTTTTGAGGGGAACCTGGGAAAGGAGATATTGTAAATAAAGAAAACATCTAATTAAAAAAAAAAGTAACAGGTAACCAAATAACACTATTGGTCACCTACAATGATTTAAATACAATAGTGAATTATAGTTTGCTAATAAAAATTTTTACTTTTTCACTATAAAATAATTTACCTTCAAAATATAAGTTATCATGTACATGGCATTCGTTTCCTTCTTTGATGCCAGTTTATACCCTATCTCTAAATATCTGTATAAACTATAACTAATATTTCCTTTTAATAGCACATAATCATTTAAAAATGATTATAGCATGACCATGCTATAATGTAAGATATAATATTTAAAATGTATAGTGAATTAATTAAAAATTTGGAGAACTTCATCTATATTAGTCCCACACCTCCTTCCCCTCCAACTCCTTACAAGTCCTGGGTCATGTGACATTCATGACTTCCTCCTCCGTTAGTATTGTTATGTACACACACAGGTTTATACAACCTACCAAGTGTGTTTTCTATTGCTTATATTTACATGTGGGCAGGTCTGAAAGCTTAGGTTGAGATGCTCTATGGGGAAGCTTCTCTTTGAAGCAAGCTTATTCTCCCTCTCTTGGAATCTCGTGATTATCTGTGTCTTTTTATCTTTGGGTAGGGCTTCATAAAACTTTGACAGCCATCTTTCTAGTTTACGTTGCTCAGACCAATAATTAGCTGGGTGGTATACTCTTTGACTTTGATTTCATTCATTTTTCACCTATCCTTAAAATGTCCTTAAAATATATCAGAGGTAGAATATTAAAAACTGGTTTTTAGAAGTAGAATTTTTCGAATGAATTTAATACATTTCACCTATATAGATACATATTTATTTCTGGGCTATTTAAGATGAACACTGTATATTAGGACTGATACAGTAATATTTGCCCGAGTAAAACTGATATTCATTAAAAAAAAACAGGAAAAATAATGAAAGCCAATAAATGAACTAAAAATGTTCACTTTTGGTAAGAGTAAAGAATTCTACATTTCAACTAATTTTAAGTCTTCATGTACGTGGAACACAAGGGCACACATTAAACTATGTAGGCATTGCAAGAACACACCGGCTAGGAAGAAGATCCCCAATGATCTCACATGGGAATTATGCATACAATAGTATCATACACATTAAGCTTTCTAAACAAAGTTAAATGGTTAAAGTATATCAATATTTTTTTTTCTTTTTCTAGCTATAAGAGGAGTTACAATACTTGTTGCTGGAGAATTCATACACAGCCTTCAACAGTGCACACAACAACAAACTAAAATGTGTAGTTTTCTTTATTGTTAATTTTTAAATCAACATCAGGGTAGTATATATCATTATGCAATTTTGAAGAAAATGTTTTAATGATTTTCATTCTTTAACATCTATCTTTTCCTGCTGATAATCCAGATTCCCACTTCTAATCCCCTGGCATCTTCCTATTAGATATCCCATACATAAATGATAATATATATATACATATATATGTATATCACATATATATGTACATATATGTGTATATGCATGTACATATGCATGTATTTATACTACTGCCTAGAATTAAATATGAGAGAGTTTTTGATTTAATAGTTTGGGTCACCTTGTTCAATATTATACTTTCTTCCAGATATAGTCACTTTGTTTTCATTTTACATTTCATTTTCTTTACAGACAAAAACAAGTTGTTAAGCAGAAAAAATCACCAGCTATAGTTTTTAACTTGTATTCCCTAAAATTTCAAATTCTAGCTAGTAAATATCCTTGCTATACAGATAAACAAAAGATTATGGGTAAAGAGAATTATTGATCAAAATACAACATCTTTCATTAGAATTTACATTAATAGTAAGATTGTTCACTATAATCACAGAAAAAATTTCTACTTAACCCTTAAAATATTATCAAAAACTAGGGAAAAGACCTTTATCCCCTAGGCAAAATCTCTTGTTTAATAAAATTTTAAAGAAAATTTCTGGAGAACCATCTACTTCAGTTTTGACCTTCTATGACCAGACCATGATCATACATCCCTTAAGAAAGATATATACCCTTCAGGGCTTCAGTCTTGGTCCCTGTCTCCCACCCAATATCTGATCATGTTTCTCTCTTCTCCTTCCTGTCCCTTCCTTTTACCCAGGTCAGTCCCTTCTCCCTCCTGTGATTTCTTTCTTCTCCTTCCCAAGTGGGTTTGAGGCATTTTCATTTGGGGTATTCCCCTTGATAATATTTTTTGAGTTTGGTGAATTGTTTCCTGGGTATTCTATACTTTTTTCCTTTTTTCTTCTTCTTTCTTTCTTTCTTTCTTTCTTTCCTTCTTCTTCTTCTTCTTCTTCTTCTTCTTCTTCTTCTTCTTCTTCTTCTTCTTCTTCTTCTTCTTCTTTTTTACTTTTATTTTTTGGCTAGTATCCACTTAGTTGTGAGTACATATCATGCATGTCATTTTGGGTCTGAGTTAACTTACTCAGGATGCTGTTTTCTAGTTCCATCCATTTGTCTGCAAAACTCAGGATGTCCTCATTCTTAATAGCTGAGTAGTATTCCATTGTGTAAATGACCACATTTTCTGCATCCATTCTTCTGTTGTGGGACATCTATGCTGTTTCCAGCTTCTGGCTATCAGAAACAACACCACTATGAACATAGTGGAACAGATGTGCCCGAAGGCCTGAGGGCCAACAGAAATAGTGGAAACAGGCAACCTTGGGAGGTAGGAGGTAGAGGGTCCCTCCAGAATACTAGAGACCTAGGAGTTGGGCGATTCTCAGGACTCAAAGGTAGTGACTTCAGATGAAGTGCCCTGCAGTGGGGAGAGGGAACTTGTACAGCTCACCTCCAGCAGAAAGGTAGGGCATTATGTAAGGGATGGGGTTGTCATCCCACAGTCGAAAACCCTGACTCATAATTTCCCTATCTGAAAGAACTGCAGGGGAAAAATGGAGATGAGTGTGAGGAAAAGGCGGTCCAGTGATAGGTCCACATTGGGATCCAGCTCAAGGAGAGGCCCCAAGGTCTGACACTATTACTGATGCTATTGTGTGCTCATAAAAAAAAAAAAAAAAGGAGGACTACCATGACTGTTCTCCGAAAGACTCAACAAGCAGCTGAAAAAGTCAGATGTAGATATTTACACCAACCAATGGACAGAAGCTGTTGACTCTTGCAACTGAATTAAGAAAAAGCTGGAAGAAGCTGAGGAGGAAGGCGACCCTGTAGGAGGACCAGCAGTCTCAAGTAAAATGGAATCCTGAGATCTCTCAGATACTGGGTCACCAACCAGGCAGCATACACCAGCTGATATGAGGCCCCCAACGCATATACAGTAGAGGACTACTGAGTCTGGATTCAGTCAGGGAAGATGCACCTAATCCTCTAAAGACTGGTGGCCCCAGGGAGTGGGGAAGTTTGGTGGGGTGGGGGTGGGAGTGGGGACATCCTCATGGAACAGTCAGAATATGGACCAGGAGGGGGAATAAAATCTGGTCTGTAATATAAGATTAAATAAAGTAAAAAATAAATTAAAGAGGAAGAAAGCTGTACTCCAAAGGAGATTCCCCTGTCTGTCACTGGGGAAGAAGTTAGATGCTATGGCGTTCGCGAATTTCCCTTAAATCTCGTGTATGTGGAGTTGGAACATGCTTGAGTCGAAGTATACAGTGTCATAGAACTTTTAAAACTCAGATTTCAAAGGTCTTAAGTCTTAATGAGTTAAAAGTAAATCCAGAAAAAAAGAGATAAACGCATCCTGTCTTATCTGCTGTATTAGGCTATTTATTTATTTATTTATTTATTTACAATGATATGGAACCTACCTCTGACGATATTGTAGTGGTAGAGATTGATTTTCTTAATCACGTGCAGTTAGGTAGCTGCAAATGGAAAAATCAAGTCCTGGGCTTCTTTCCAACATTAATCAGATTAATATTATTTTTAAATCTAATTTATTAGAATTAATAGCTTGTGATTTTGTTAGTTCTGAAACTTTTTTTTCTTTAGAAGAGAAAAGAGTAAAAATCACCATCCTCCTATACTCATTTCTTTGTAAATTAGGTAAAACTACACAGGCCAAGACTGATTTTGTTACAGTGCTCAAACCACTACCAGCTTAAACAGTGCTTTATTCCCATGTTGCTCTGTTGCTTTCCCCATGGAAGAGCAGAGCATACTGTCATTACTGCATAGCCACTTCTTTTTTATTTTATTTTATTTTATTTTATTTACATTTTAAATGTTGTCCCCCTTCCCATTCTCTCCCCCACAATACCCCCATTCTACCCTCTTCTCCTTTTGTGTCAAAGAGGGTGCACTCCCACCCACTAACCCACTCCCATCTCACTGCTCTAGCATGCCCCTACACTGGGGGCCTCCACAGAACCAAGGACCTCCTCTCCCATTGATACTAGATAAGGCAAATGCAGGGACAAGAAATGGAGCTGAGACTAGAGAAAAGACCATCCAGAAACCACCTCACCTTGGGATCCATCCTGTCTGCGTACATCAAACACTGACAGTATTGCTAATGCTAAGAAGCACTTGCTGACAAGAGCCTGGTATAGCTGTCACCTGAGAGACTCTGCCAGACCCTTGCCAATACAGATGCAGATACTCACAGCCAACCTTCAGACTGAGTTTGGGGAACCCAATGGAAAAATCAGGAGAGGGGCTGAAAAAGCTAAAGGGGATTGCAACCCTGTAGGAAGATCAACAATATTAACTAACCGGACAGCAATATGGTCTTACTGTTGTTCTATAGAGTAACTAAAAGCAATTGATATAGCCTGTAATTTCTAGGTGACTATGGTACATCACTGGACGACTGCACTAGGAGACATAAGCAGTTCACAACACTGGGAGTTTTCTAGGAGAGGTATTGTACCATTGTACAGTAACTCTATTTAAACTGTTTTTATATGTGAACATGTTTATATTTTACAAAAGTTCTGCAATAGTAGTGTATATTTTTACATTTTAGAATGTCATTATGCTTTTGGGTAGTTTGATAAGATATTTCCTCAATTTCATGCATTTGGACACACACCAATAAAAAAAAACAAACAAAAATAAGAAATAGAAATTTATGCTGAAGAAACGGTTTATGTGTTAAGAATCCTCTTTGATCTTGCGAAGTATCTGACTTAGGTGTCTGCTACCCCAATTGTGGCTTGCAACAAAATACAAATGTATTCTATGGGATCTAACACACTCTTCTGACCTCTGAGTACCAGGTAACAGATACATGTGCAGGTAAACACTCATATGGATACAAATATTGATCTTTAAAAATAACTAGGAATAAAAAAGTATAGAGATTTTACTGAAGAAACTAAATGTAAAAATAAAACAAAGTCACATGCATACATTTTGAAAAATAATGACACTGACCAATTAACTTTAAAAAAATGTTTGAACTAATTTGCAGTTTGTTGAAATCCGAGCTCATAGAACAGTAGACTGCACCTTTTCATGAATAAATTAAAAGGCAGTTGGACCACATCCAGAGTGTATGAAGATGTGAACTATGGGATACTGCAGAATACTTCTAGGACATTAAATCTGAGGGGGAATCAGGACCTGAGATAGCCTACTGTGGACTGCACATTCGGCAGACCACTGAGACATATTTCCTACTAAACGTAATCAGGAATATTCATGGAAAATATACTAGGAAACAAAACAAATAACTGAAAGAGACACAAATAGCAATTCTCAGTAGAATGCAAATAGCAGAGTGTGTAGTGTTCTTAAAGACACTATATATACATATATAGTATATACATATATATGAAAATTATCATGAATGAACCACCCACAAGAATATGTCAAACTGAGTGACAGCACATCACAAAATTATAAAATTTTGTCTAAGTAGATAATATATATATGTACATACATATATACATATATATATGAGACCAATAACAAATGCTTTATTTAGCAATACATGCATTTCATAAAAGAAAAAATAGCCCCATATGACATCCTAAAAACCTTGAAAACTTCTGACATCTAGGAATATTTTAAAGGGCAGCAAATGATTTAATAATGGCTATAGATACTTAAATTGATCATATAAAAGTATAAAATCTAAAACTTATTTCAATCCATACTTTTTTGTATGTGGAACACTGAATCATTCTTAGATATGTTGGGCAGTTTTTAACTTAAACAGTGAATACATACAAACCAAAAAGGAATCTCAGCATTTAATAGTGCTTGCTGGTCTTTTAAAGGTCACTGTTTGGTCCCAGCAAGCACACCCCGAGGCTTACAACCCCACGATGAGAGAATATGATGCCTCCTATACTCCTGAATCCTTCTTCACACATGTAGAAAACTCCTACCCCCCCCTCTCTCTCCACACACACACACACACACACACACGCAAACACAGATACATACTTATTAAATTATACTGAACATCATTCTCTCAAACCAAGAAAGGAGTTATAAGAGACAGCAACAAGTCATTTCTCCAGGACTCCTCGGTGTTCAGCATTTTCTATAAAGTGATACAGGATATAGGTGGAGAATGGATTTTGAACTCACAGTAAATTGCTTACATAGTATGCATAAGGATCTGGGCTTGATTCCAGAACACATTATGTGTTTGCTATGTATGTTTTGCATACCCTTCTATGTACATATGTATGTATGTATGTATGTATGTATGCATGTGTGTATGTATTTATATATGTATGTATGTGTGAATGTATGTGTGGGTATATGTATGTATCTTTCAACACAAATCTTACTATTTATATAAGCTTATTAATAAAATAGTCACTGTTATTACAAACAGGTAAATTAGTATTTATCATTTCATATTTAAAGACATGAAAATATAGTCATTGTATGGGGACATATTTCAGTAGTAGAACAATTGCTTGTCAAGTGAGGCTAGAGGTTCAATTTAAGTGTCACAGAAATGAATAGCAACAACAACAACAACAAAACCATATTAACCTTTCATTTAATACAAAGCTATGTGTATATATTCCACAAATGAACACAAAATGATGTGTAAATGTAATATTTTAGTCATAAAATAATTTTTAAAGCTTTATCTAATTTTTATTATTTTATTTTTCACATTTTAAATGTTATTCCCCCTTCCCAGTCTCCTCTCACCCCACCCCCCTCTCCTTTGCTTCTAAGAAGGTGTTTGTCTAACCACTCACACATTCCTGTCTCACCTCTAGCATCCCCTTTTGCTGGGACAAAGACTCCACAGAACCAAGGACTACCTCTCCCATTGATGCTAAATAAGGCAGTCCTCTGCTACATATGTAGCAGGAGCAATGGACTAACACATGTATGCTCTTTGTTTAGTGGTTTAGTCTCTGGGAGCTCTGAGAGGTCCAGTTAGCTGGTATTGCTGTTCTCATTATGGGATTGCAACCCTGTCAACCCCTTCACATCCTCCCTTAACTTCCTTTAACATTGAGGTCCCTGGGCTCAATCCAAAGGTTGGCTATATCTGCACCTGACTTAGTCAGGTGGTAGCAGAGCCTCTCAGAGGACAACTATACCAGGCTCCTGTCAGAAAGCACTTTTTGGCATCAGCAATAATGTCGGGATTTAGTGTCTACAGCTGGGATGGATCCCAAGGTAAACGGTCTCCTGAAAGTTTTTCCTTCAGTCTCAGCTCCATTTTTTGTCCCTGTATTTCCTTTAGTCAGGAACAACTGTGAGTTAAAGATTTTAAGATGGGTAGGTGGCCCCATCCCTCTACTGGGGGCCATATCTATATATTGGAGGTAGTCTTCAGGTTCTATCTCCCCACCACTGGGCATTTCGACTAATGTCATTCCAGTTGGTTCCTGGAATTTTCAACTTTCTAGTATTTCTCCCCATTACTCATGACCCAGTGATACATATTTATATTCATTCTCCTGGCCCTATCGACTTTTCTCCTATCTCTGCCCATACCTAACATTGAATCCCTTTGCCCATTCCCCTCTCTTCTACCACCAAGTTCCCCTCCTCCCACTAACTTTCTGGATTATTTTGTTCCACCTTCTAAGTGGGATTGAAGCATCTGCACTGTGGCCTTTCATCTCATTAAGTTTCACACGGTCTATGAGATTCTGAGATTTTGGACTAATATCCACTTATCAGTGAGTACATACCATGTATATCCTTTTAGGTCTGAGTTACCTCACTCAGGATGATATTTCCTAGTTTCATCTATTTGCATCAAAAATTTGTGACATTGTTTTTAATAGCTGGGTAGTATACTATTGTTAAATGTCCCACATTTTCTGTGTCCATTTTTCTATTGATAGACGTCTGGGCTATTTCCAGATTCTGGCTATTATAGATAAGGTTGCTATAAAGGTAGTGGAGCATGTGTCCTTGTTATATGTTGGAGCATCTTTTGTGTGTGTGCCCAAAAAGATATAGTTGGGTCTTCAGATAACAATGAAAGAGTATTTCCCTTTCTCTATATACTCATATGCTATTAACTGAATTTTGGATCTTAGCCATTCTGATTGATGTAAGATGGTATCTCATGGTCATTTTGATTTGCATTTTTCCCTTAGGACTAAAGATGTTGAACATTTCCTTGACTGTGCTTTTCAGTCGCTCAGGATTCATCAGTTAAGAATACATTTTTGGCCCCATGAGTTGCAAGGGAGTCAAAGGGCAGCAGGGAAAGGATCCTCTCAGCTTCCAAGTGACAGAGGTGGATCAACGACCCTCTCTGCCCCTTCCCTGCAAGTGAACGGCCTACCTCCAGGGAATGCTTTAACCCAGAGACTCAGGTGAGATCCGACATTTTCTCTCCAGTGACTTTCTAAGGCGGGACCAGCCAGGAGGCAGAGGCCTCAGGAGTCTCAGGGGAGTCTCAGGGCAGCAGGGACAGGACAAGCTCTAGCCAGAGACACTAAGAACATCTAATACCAGAGATCAACAGATGGAGAAAGGCAAATGCAAGAATCCTACCAACAGAAACCAAGACTGCTTGGCTTCATCAGAACCTAGTACTCACACCGCAGCAAGTCCTGGATATCCCAAAACACCAGAAAAACAAGATTTGGAGCTAAAATCATATCTCACAATGCTGATAGAGGAACTTAAGAAGGACATGAATAACTCCCTTAAAGAAATACAGGAGAACACAGGTAAAGAGGTACAAGCCCTTGAAAAGGAAACAAAAAAAAAAATACCATAAAGAATTACAGGAAATCACAAGTAAACAAGTAGAAGCATTTAAAGAGCAAACTCAAAAATCCCTTAAGGAATTGCAGGAAAACACAAACAAACAGGTGAAGGAATTGTGTAAAACCATCCAGGACCTAAAAGTGGAAGTAGAAACAATAAAGAAATCACAAAAAGAGACAACTCTGGAGTTAGAAATCTTAGGAAAGAAGTCAGGAAACATAGATGCAAGCATCACCAACAGAATACAAGAGATAGAAGAAAGAATCTCAGGGGCAGAAGATAACATAGACAACATTGACAGAACAGTCAAAGAAAATGTAAAATTCAAAAAAGACCCTAACCCAAAACATCCAGGAAATCCAGGACACAATGAGAAGACCAAACCTAAGGATAATAGCTATAGAAGAGAGTGAAGATCTCTAACTTAAAGGGACAGAAATATCTTCAACAAAATTATAGAAGAGAACTTCCCTAACCTAAAGAAAGAGATGCCCATGAACATACAAGAAGTCTATAAAACTCCAAATAGACTGGACCAGAAAAGAAATTCCTCCCACCACATAATAGTCAAAACAACAAATGCACTAAACAAAGAAAGGATTTTAAAAGCAGTAAGGAAAAAAGGTGAAGTAACATATAAAGGCAGACCTATCAGAATTACACCAGACTTCCCACCAGAGACTATGAAAGCTAGAAGATCCTGGGCAGATGTCATACAGACCCTAAGAGAACACAAATGCCAGCCCAGGCTACTATATCCAGCAAAACTCTCAATTACCATAGATGGAGAAAACAAGATATTTCATGACAAAACAAAATTTACACAATATCTTTCAACAAATCTAGCCCTACAAAGGATAATAGATGGAAAACATCAACAAAAGGAGCAAAACTACACCTCAGAAGAAGCAAGAAGGTAATCTTTCTACAAATCCACACAAATCTAATTCCATCTCTTACTACAAAACCAATAGGAATGTGACAATTACTTTTTCTTAATATATTACTTTGAAAATTAATATTACCAACATATCCTAATCGATTGAAATCCAATAATATGAGGAATTAGAAATTTGTTGATTGTCAACCAGTGATCTCTCTAATTTGGTAATTGGAGAAATAGGTCCAACATTGTACAATCTATATACACTTTCAGCTTGTTTGTTTGTGACTGTGTCTTGCTGTGTACAACATAAGGGTCTTGAAATCTTGCTTCTCCTATCTCAGCCTCTCTATTAGTAGAATTGTTTATTTCATGTCTTTACACTATACTATGGTTTTCAGAACAGCTTATATATTTCAAAAGTATTTATATACCCAAAAGAAAAATAGACAATTAAATTGGGAAGGGGTTTGTAAGAGAACAACAAAGAGTGAGACTGAATGCTTTGCCTGATGTTTATAACTTTTGTATCAAGTTTGAAGAAGAGGACTTTATAAGTTACTCTTTCTTTGAGATGAATGCTTTTCCAAATTATCACAGCTAATGAATCAAATTCTTACCTTCACCCAATGTCCATGCCACCCTCCAAACAGAACCATTGTTCATTGAAACAGTTGGTGAATGACTTTATGGATAGACCATCTTAATACATACACCATTTCTTAAATGAATGTAACCTGTTCTCTGTGGCCTGAGAAAAAAGTCACTCACTCAAGTCAAATAGCTTTGACCATAGCAGGAAGTCTGTATCCAAAAATCGAGCCTACAATTCATTTCTTGGTGCAGCAGAACTATCAACTCTCAGCTTAGCTACGATGGAGGTAAAATCCTTTGGTGATGT
>JADRCD010214007.1:0-36127 GCA_019843815.1 Montemys delectorum
TGTGAATTCCTCTGTGTGGCCCTGCATTTGTGAATTCCTCTGTGTGGCCCTGGCCATCTTTAAACTTGCTTCATAGACCAGGCTGGCCTTGAACTCAGAGATCAACCTGCCTTTGCCTCTTAAGAGCTGGGATTAAAAGCATGTGCTATCACTGCCTGGCTCATATATGTGTTCTTGTCCTCTGGCAAGCAACACTACTGTAGAAGTACAAAGATTTAGTAAGAATAAAAATCTGTGAATGATAAAGGCAGAGACAGAGAAGTCAGGAACAGTATTAGGCTGGAATGTAGCTCAGTTGGTGGAGTGCTTACTTAACCTGTCAGAAGCCCTGGGTTCAATCCCCATGCATAAAACCAGGAGTAATAGCCTACGGTTTCAATCCCAGCACTGAGAAGGCGAATCGGGAAAATCAAAAAAAAATTCAAGGTCATCTCTGGTTACATATGAAATCCTATTTGTGCTACATAAGATCCTGTCTCTAAAACCACAACACATCTTTGAAGTTCTGAGTTTAAACTGTACCTCCACGTGGCTGAAAAGATGGCTCAGCGTTAAGAGAGCTGGCTACCCTTCCAGAGGACCCATGCTCAGTTCCCAATACCCTTATGATTGCTCACAGCCATCACAATTCCAGTTCTAGGAGATCTTGTGCTTTCTTCTGTCCCCCTTGGCATTTTCATATACAGGGTATACCTAACATACACCTAAATACACACCGGCAAAAAATTAAATTAAAAAACAAAAACAAAAAACAAAAAACCTTATAATTTTAATGTATGCTGTTTAAAAAATGTTGTGTGGTGAATATAATAATAGCATACAACTGAGCCAAAAGATAGAAGCCTACTGCAACCAGAAGATGTAAGACAAATATTGGATCCTATTTCCTGGTTACACTATTTTATACTCATCCAAACAACTTCACGGCTCCTGGGTTGACTGGATAATATTATAAATGTAGCTCTGTATGTTATTTGCATAAAACAGCCAAGGTTTGATGTAAGGCAGGAAAACAAACTTGATACACTATTCCTCCTGCATTTGTATTTAGGGAGTATCTTGGTTGACTTAGGCACACCTCAATTCCACTACCAAGGACCAATGGCAAGAAAGGATATCTAGGGTCCAAAAGGAAGGGGAAAAAAAAAAATAAAAACAGCAACAAAAGTGACAAACTCCCCCTCCAACCGCAATTTCCAGAGGAAGACGAATGTGGGCCGGTGACTCAGGCTCTGATAGAGGTCGGAGGGTTTTCTGGAAACGTCAAGCTTTGATCAGAGCTTTAGCTCTGTGGAGATGATCTCTTTGCTGACATGTAGCCAAAGCTGACCTTGAACTCGAGGCTCTCCCATCTAAATGCTGGGATTGCAGGGATAAGACAGTACACCTGGCTTCAAATTTTTTCTTTACTTTTTTTTTTAACACCCATGTATTCTTTCCCCCCCCCACCCCCCCCCCCCCCCCCCCCCCCCGCCCAATAAAGATCATTATGTATTCCAAGCTAGCTTCAAAGATACCAGGATTCTGGGAGCATGCTATGGGGCCCACCTCACCACTCCCTTTAATAATTTTTATTTTAAAACAGGTTTTCAGGAACGTTCCCAGGCAGCTCTTGTACATACAACTTCTGCTGTTCCTCCTCTCCTCACTTTTCTTTTCTTTTCTTTTTTTTTCCTGAGACCAGGTACTCTAAACTGTCCCGAAACTGACTATGTAGATAGATCAGGGTGGCCTCAAAAATCAGAGATCTGCCTGCTGAATTAAAGATCTGCATGGTCACCATTCCTGACTCTCTCCTCTTAGTGTGTGTGTGTGTGTGTGTTGTGTTATATGTGCAAGTACCAGAAGAAGGTATTGGATCCCCTAGAACTGTAGTTATAGTCAGTTTTGAGCAGCTTGACATGGATGCTGGAAACCAAATTTAAGTCCTCTGGAATTACCACAAATATTCTTCACCACAAAGCCATCTCTGCAGCCGCTAGTGGCTTTTTTGTTTGTTTGTTTTTGTTTTTTGGGGTTTTTTGGGGGGGCTGTCCTATTTTGACATTAAAAAACAAAAACAAAAACAAAAAACCAAAGCCAAACATTTCACATATGTCCTGTAAAGTGAATTTTGAAGACCTGTTTGTTGTTTGTTTTGGACCGGGCTCACTCTGTAGCTCCGGCTGTCCTCCATCTTACTATATAGCCCAAGGGAATCCTTGCCCTGAAGCAGTCCTCAGCTATCTCTATAAAGTAGGACTGAGAAGGAACACAACCCCCAAGAGCTTTTCTGGATTGTGCCCTAACCTGCCCTGCCCTGCCCTGCCTGTGCACACAGGCTCAGTAGTTACAACCTTCTTTACAAAAGGCTTGTTTTCAAAAGCAGGACAACTGTGATGTCTTTGGAATTTATAAACATCTAGCCTAGGATTTCCTCTGGTCCGTCATCTGTTTCCTCGTTTTAGAAGATGAAACAGCGTTAGGCTGTGTTTTTAAATCTTAGCTTTGCTTTGCAAATGCAGGAAAAGCAACATGTTCTAATTTGCTTAGATTGGTATCCGCATAATTTGAGATACCAGCTCCAGACGGGCACTGGCGAAACAATATGAAAGAGCAGACTGTGTGTGCGCCATGGATACAAAGGAAACACATGCGTTGTGTGTGTGTGTTTTGAAGTGTTACAGCCTATAAATGTGAAACTATTACTATGTATCAATTGAAAATTTAAAAAAACAAAATAAAACCACGGTTTTTTTTTTTGTTTTGTTTTTTTTGTTTTTTGTTTTGTTTTGTTTTTTGTTTTTTTTTTGGTTTTTCGAGACAAGGTTTCTCTGTATAGCCCTGGCTGTCCTGGAACTCACTCTGTAGACCAGGCTGGCCTCGAACCCAGAAATCCACCTGCCTCTGCTTCCCAAGTGCTGGGATTAAAGGCGTGCGCCACCACCGCCCAGCTAAAACCACGGTTTTTAAAAAGAAGAACAATTGGGGTTTTGTGGCTCACACCTATAATTCTAGGGTTTCTCTGTGTGGCCCTGACTGTCCTGGAACTCTGTAGACCAGGCTGGCCTCGAACTCAGAAATGCGCCTGCCTCTGCCTCCCAAGTACTGGGATTAAGGGCGTGTGCCACCACTGCCGGCAGGAGGACTATCTTGAACACTAGGGCACCTTGGTCTACATATTGAGTGGAAGGTCAGACTGAGCTACAGAGTGAGACCTGGTCTTAATAAAATAAACAAACAAAAAAAAAAAAAAAAAAAGGAAGAAAGGAAGGAAGGAAGGAAGGAAGAGAAAAAAAGGAAAATTCAGAGCTGAGGTAATAATAATAATAATAATGATGATAATAATAATAATATGGTTCTATGTAGTGACTCAAGCCTATAATGCCTGCACTGGGGAGGCAGAGGGAAGAGGGCTGAGAGTTCTAGCCTAGGATATAAAGCAAGACGCCAGTCTCCAAAACCAAAAGCAGGATGGGGGAGGGGCTCATGAGGCCGCGCCTGTAGCTGAGGAGCTATTGGAAGTTGATGGCACCTGAGGGAGGGAGAGTCATTTTTCTTTGTGGGTCTGGCCCCACCTTCAGGGGATTGCCCCACACTCCAGTGCATACAGGCAGCACTCATAGGAATACAAGAGGCTATAAAGTGGGGAGAGGGATGGACTGGGGGAGCTGGGGCAGTTGGAGGGGTGGATATGACCAAAATACATTGTGTATACTATGAAATTCTCATATGACAAATAAGAAGCATTGCATCATATACAAATTAAAAACAAAAGAAGTGCAAAGGAGCAGGTTGTATATGTGTACATGCACTTGGATACCTGTGTGTATACATATGTGAATAATATGATGGAGCTTTTAGGAGGTTATATGTAAGTCTTGGGGGGGGGGGGGGGGGGGGCGGCATTCTCTTGCTAAATAGCTCAGGCTGATCCAGAACTCATTGTGCAGCTCAGAGTAGTTGCAAGCTCACAATCCTCCTCCCTCAGCTTTCTAAATGTTGGGATCAACAGGAATGTGCCCTAATACAGGGCTCGATCATTCTTTAAACATTTGTAACAATGGAGAGACACTGAACCATGGCGAGCATGCCTAATGCTGCTTAGCTTAACATCTACTTGATCAGTTTATTTCCCTTAAATCAACAAGTGCAGTCCGTTTGGTAGCTCTGTAATCCTAGCACTGGGAGACTGAGGCAAGAGAAACATACATGGCAGTTTAAGACCAGCCTGGAGTACAGTGTGAGATATTGTTTCAAAATGAAACAAAGCAAAACAAAAGAAAAATAAAGAAGGAAAAAGAAAAAGGGTAGTTTATTAACTAAATCATAAAATTAGAATTCATTAGTATGCTCTTATTACAACAAGGTCTTTCTGCCTGGCTGTGGTGACACAACCTTTTTTTTTTTTAAAGAACTGAGCTGATGGCACGTGGAAACCCTAACAACTATTAAATTTTTTTTTAAAGATTTATTTATTTATTATATGTAAGTACACTGTAGCTGTCTTCAGACACATCAGAAGAGGGCATCAGATCCCATTACAGATGGCTGTGAGCCACCATGTGGTTGCTGGGAACTGAACTCAGGACCTATGGAGGCCAGTAAAGGGTATTAAATCCTCCCTTGAAATTGAGTTACAAATGGCTGTGAGCTGCCATGTGGGTGCTGGAAGTTAAACCCATTTAAGAGCAATAAGTTCTCTTAACCACTGAGCCATCTTTCTAGCACCCAACATTTTTAAACAGTATATTTTTACACAGCTTAAGCTGCCCTTGAATGTACATGTCTAGTTAAATATGCCTTGAACTACTGATCTTCCTGCCTTTACCTCTTAAGTGCTAAACTAATAGGCATGTACCATCATATCTGCTAAAACCAATTACTTTGTATGTTACTTTAAAAAACAAAAATAGAGCTGGGAACTGGGTGTGGTGGTGCACACCTTTAATCCCAGCACTCCGGAGGCAGAGGCTGGGCAATCTCTGTCGGGAAAGAAGAAACTTTTTGCTTTGTTTTGTTGTTAGTGTTGAGATGACAGTCTTACTCTGTAGCCCTGGTTGAACTTAATCTCCTATGATTCTCCTTTTCTCAGCTTCCCCTTTGCTGGAATTATAGGAGTAAGTCATCAGGCCTGAGTAATACCTTATTCTAATAAGTGTGATCTGTACAAAGGGACTTCTTTCAAAACATATAGTCTCAAAAGGGAAATGAGGCAAAAGTTAACTTTACAACGCAAAAATCTAATGGACATTGCTTGTGGTGGTTTGAATGAGAGTGGCTCCCACAGGCTCCTATGCTTGAATACTTGGTATCCAGTTGGTTGTACAATTTGGGAAAGATTAGGAGGTGTGGCCTTGGAGGATGGACATCTCTAGGTTTCAAAAACCCAGGTCCTGCAAGTGTCTGCCTTCTCTGTGTTTCAGACGTGGAAGAGCAGCAAGTGCCGTATCCAGGTACTGTTCCAGCCCCACGTCTGCCTGCTCCCGTGGCCCCCATCTTGACTGTCATGGACGTATCCTCAGAAACTGTAAGTTCAATCAATCCCTTCTTCTGTAAATTGCCCTGGTCATGGTGTCTTAGCACAGCAATGTAGCTAAGACAGAAGCTGGTACTGGGGTTAGCATACTTACAGCAGTGACAGGCTCGATTATGCTGGGTTTTGGAGGAATATGGAAGACTTTGGGCCTTTGGTCTAGGAAAGAGGTTGAATAATACAAAGAAAACTTAATGAGCCATTCAAGGAGAAGCTTGGATGATAACAATGTAGACTATGGAGAGGCTTCAGGGGAGAACAATAGTAACCGGTTTAGAGACCTTTCCCGTGGTATTTTAATAAAGAATATGGCTCCTTTTTGCCTTAAGAATTTTTGTAGCTGGGCGGTAGTGGTGCATGCCTTTAATCCTAGCACTTGGGAGGCAGAGGCAGGCAGATTTCTGAGTTCAAGACCAGCCTGGTCTACAGAGTGAGTTCCAGGACAGCCAAGGCTACACAGAGAAACCCTGTCTTGAAAAACCAAAAAAAAAAAAAAAAAAAAAAAAAAAAAAAAAAAAAAAAAAAAAAAAGAAAAAGAAAAAAAAAGAAAAAAGAAAAAGAAAGAATTTTTGTATTAAGAATCTGTATAAGGCCAAATTTAAGAATTTTGCACAAATTTCACTGGCAAAGATTTCAAAACAGCCTAATATTGACCCTGTCACATGGTTATTGGTGATCAGCTAAGCAGAGCTACACTGAAAGTGAGCAAGCAGGGAAAATGCGAAATCTAAAGTGTAAAGTTTGAGGAGAAAAAGAGCACCAGGAAATTTAATGTTGGAGCCATAGCTTGTGCTCAAGGAGATAAAAATAAATTGGACAAAGGGAGTGGCACTCTATGGGCTAGAGAGATGGCTCAGTGTTTAAAAGCACTGACTGCTCTTCCAGAGGACCTGAGTTCAATTCCCAGCAACCACATGTGACTCATAACCATCTATAATGGGATTCAATGCTCTCTTGAGGTATGTCTGAAGAGAGTGACAGTGTACTCACATTCAGAAATAAATAAATCTTAAAAAAAAAGTGTCCTTCTCAGGGAGTTACTACCCGGATAACCCTGCAGTTCGTGAAAAGGCCTGAGACATTATCTGTTCCTAAAGGGAGCAACAGAAGTTAGTTGGTGGCCCACAACTTTAATCTTAGCATTGGGGAAGCATTGAGCAGTTGGATCTCTGAGTTTGAGGCTAGCCTGGTCTACTCAGCAAGTTCCAGGACAGTCAAGACTATATATAGAGAAACTTTGTCTCAAAAACCAAACAAAGAGTACCAACAAATCAAAGCTTATATAGGTGTATTTCAAGGAGGGAGCCAAGTTCTGTTTCAAGCAGGCAGCAGAACTTGGCAACATTGACCATGTGGTTCTGGCTTTAGAGTCATAATGAATATGAGTCTTGTATTGGTGACACATGCCTTTAATCCCAGCATCTGGGAGGAAGAGGCAGGTAGAGTTGAGAGTTCAAGGCCAGCCTGGTCTACAAAGTAAGTTTTAGGACAGCCAGGGCCGCATAGAGAAACCCTGACTGGGAAAAAACAAAACAAAACAAAACAAAACAAAAACAAACAAACAAAAAGTCATAATGGAAACAGCAAAGGAACTGTGACATTCCCTTTGACAGTTGAGGGAAGCTGCTGAGGCCAAGTTTGTGGCAGGGGAGATCCTGCATGGAGGTCCAAGGAGATTTTCATAAAGCTGTGGAAGTGAAGTCTGGATCGTGTTGGAGATGATCAGATGTTGAAGGTGGCAGAGCTGTGTAGCTTGTACAGGGAGTGGCGCTATCCCAAGAAAGGGAAGTATATCGCAGTCTGAAAAACTGGAAGCCGAGAGCCACCTAAACCCTTTGACATTGTACTTAGAGCTACAGGATTTGGACTTTTCACTGCTGAGTTTTGGTCTCACTTCGGTTCAGTATTTTCTCGGTTCGCCATGACCTTATTTCTCCCTTTTGGATTGATAATACATATTCTGTGCCATTGTGTGTTAGAAGTATGTAATTTGCTTTTTGAATTTTATAGGGGATTACAATTAAGACAATTAAGCCTTGAGTCTTAAAAGAGACTTTGGACTTTTAGACAGTCTTGAGACTGATAGACTATGCAGTGTCTTAAAGTTGGGCACTGTGCCTTTTGCATTCTGATGTGACTACAGGCTTATGTGTGCCAGAGAGTGGAATGTGGTGGTTTGAATGGCAATGGCTTCCATAGGCTCACAGTTGAATATTTAATACCCAACTGATAGAACTGTCTGGGAAGAATTAGGGGGTGTGGTCTTGTTGGAGAAGGTGTGTCATTGGCAGCTTTGAGCCTATGCCATTCAAGTGTTTCTCTCTATATATCTGCCTCCTGCTTGTGGATCAGATGTAAGCTCTTGGCTACTGATCTAGCACCATGCCTGCTTGCTTCCATGCTCCCCATTTTAATGGTCATTGACTCATATCCTCTGAAACTGTAAGCTCAATGAACTCTTCTAGCTGGGTGTTGATGGTTCATGCCTTTAATCCCAGCACTTGGGAGGCAGAGGCAGGCGGATCTCTGAGTTCGAGGCCAGTCTGGTCTATGGAGTGAGTTCCAGGACAGCCTATGCTACACAGAGAAACCCTGTCTTGAAAAACAAAACAAAACAAACAAAAACAAACAAACAAACAAACAAAAAAGCTCTTCTAGGCATTGCCTTGGTCAAGGTATCTTATCATAGCAGTAGAAAAGTAACTGACACACTACCCTACCCAGGAGATGAAGTGATAAATCAGCTGGGCAGACTCAGGAGGCAGAGGCAGGCAGATCTCTGTGAAATGAACCCAGCCTACTCTACACAATGAATTTTAGACCAGCCAGAGTTATACACTGAGACCCCGTTTCAACAAATAATATATATGTATATAAATATATACTTTAATAGATAAACAAACAAAAATAATTTTACAAAGACTCTATATCAGGGGAAACTGTCAGAGTGGTATGTGAGAACTTTCTGTACTTTATTCTCGATTTTTCTAAAAGTTTGATACTGTTCTAAAAGCAAGTCTAATTTTAAAAATGCAAATGGGGGCCGGAGAGATGGCTCAATGGTTAAGAACACTGACTAGTCTTCTAGAGGTCCTGAGTTCAAATCCCAGCAACCACATGGTGGCTCACAACCACCCATAATGTGATCTGACGCCCTCTTCTGGAGTGTCTGAAGACAGCTACAGTGTACTTACATATAATAATAAATAAATCTTTAAAAAAAAAAATACCCAGGCAGTGGTGGCGCATGCCTTTAATCCCAGCACTTGGGAGGCAGAGGCAGGCGGATTTCTGAGTTCGAGGCCAGCCTGGTCTACAGAGTGAGCTCCAGGACAGCCAGGGTTATACAGAGAAACCCTGTCTCAAAATAACCAATAAAAAAAAAAAAAAAAAAAAAAAAAAAAAAAAAACCAAAAACAAAAAACAAAAAATGTGCTATCTTACCTAAAATGCTTCTTCCACCCCCATTATTATCACCATGTCTCTCCGTAGTCCCCAGATATACTACTGACTGTGTGTTCCCTAGAACAGTTGTCCGTATTGAACTTCATTTCTTTGTTTATGCTGCATCAGCCCTGCTAGCATTTAAAGCACAGATGGGATCTGCTGTGCTCATACGTCATTGAGAACATGAGGAATGAGTTCATTTATCTGTTGCTATGGAACACATTACCCCTTAAACCTACTGGTTTAAAATAGCAAGCATTTCCTTTTTCACTATTTCTCTGGACCAGGAATTCCAGAAGGAATATGATGTGTTATGTGCAGTGTGTACGTCCAAAGTCAATTACTCTCCATTTTATTCACTGAACCAAGCTCACTAATTTGGCTAGATTCTTGGACTTCCATTCACATCTGACTATTGTTGGGGAGTTTGACTACAGACTATAAGTCATAACAAATTCCCTTACCTTATAGACTAATCTGTAAGTTCTGTGACTCTAGAGAACCCTGACTAATACAGACTATATGTTTTTATGTCTGTTTGTTTTCAGTGTGATGAGATAGGAGCTCACTCTGTAGCCCTAAATTTAAGGAAGCCATCCTGACTTTAGCCTCCCAAGGGCTAGTATTACCGGTGCGAATCATTGTACCCAGCTGGACTAAACTTTATAGGATCCGTCAGTGTGGAGAATGATGTGTTAGGAGACAACAGTAGTCACGATTGTGATGTTAATGGAAGCCGACCCTACTCCCTTTTTGTCCCAAGCACTTCAGCCATTAACTCTTTTAATCCTTAGAGCAACCTGTGTGGCAGGTATCTTTTAATAGATAAGGGGACTGAGCCACTGAGACGTTCAGAAGTGGCAAGCAGCAAAGTGGATCTGGAGTGCTCTGGTTGACACTGATTCTGAGTGGGAGATTCCAAAGTTTGTTCAGATCCTCAGCTCCCATATAAAATCTAGGCACACCTTAATCCAAGGCTGGGGTGGACAGAGCCAGGCAGATCCATTCAGATCCTCAGCTCCCATATAAAATCTAGGCGCACCTTAATCCAAGGCTGGGGTGGACAGAGCCAGGCAGATCCAGAGCCTACTATTCTTGCAGAGGACACAGTTTCTGTTTCCAGTACTCACACCAGGTGGCTCACATAACTCCAGCTCCAGAGGATCTGTTGCCACTCTGTAGGTACAACAATCACATGTGTGGATACATATGCACACCATTAAAGTAAGTAAAAAAATAAAAATAAATTAAACTATGTAAAGCAGGGGGCAATTGAGGACCGTCCATGTACCTCTGTCTTCCACATGCACATGCATGAGTAAGCACCCCTGCACACACATGATACACACCACCCCCTCAAAACAAAAATGAATCAAAAGAAAAGAAAACATAGTTGGCTGAGGAGAATATCTTAGATATAAAAAGCAGGAACAATAGACTCATATGCTGTAGATATTAAGTTGCTTCCAGTATTGTATTAGCTAATCTCTCTTTCTTAGTTTTTGATAATAGAAGTTAAGATGAAGATGGACTACGGGGTCTTTATATTTTAAGTGTTTCTGGGGCAAGAGACAAGAAATTTATTAACATGACATTTGTGACAGTATTGATCCTTTTGCTGATTGTGTCTGTGTGTGTGTGTGTGTGTGTGTGTGTGTGTGTGTGTAGAGAGAGAGAGAGAGACAGACAGACAGACAGACAGACAGACACACACACACACAGAGGGAGGGAGAGAGCAAGCGAGCATAGAAAACATAAGTGTGCACTTTAATAATATTCATAAGATGAATATATGCACAAGAATTGCAAGAATCAGAAGTGGGGCATTGTGAGCCCTCTAGAAGTACCAGTATGCTTCCCCACAGTCAATCTTTTTTGCCTTCAAAGATAGGGGTCCTAACATATCACACGTGGCCCTGGAAGGCAAGAAGAGGCATTGAGTCCCCTGGATCTGAAGGTACACTCAAAAGTGGGTTCTGGGTACTAAACTCAGGTCTTACTAACTGCATATCCTATTCTGTAAACTGACTTTTTTTTTAAACAACATTTTTATTATATTTCATTGTGCATTGTGCATGTATATATATATATGCCAGTGCCTGTGAGCACGTGAGAGTATGCATGTGAGAGGTGTCGGACCCCTCTGGAGGTGGAGTCACCAGGCGTTTGTAAGCAGTCTGATGTGGATAATGGGAATCAAAATCAGGTCCTTTGGAAGAGCAGTGCAGGTTCTTACCAACTGAGTCATTTCTCCAGCTCTGACTTTGTCCAAGATCTGTATGATTTAAACTAGATTTTTTTTGAACAACTTTGTTTTTTTCTCTGTTTAAAAGATTTATTTTTATGAGTACAGTGTTGCTGTCTTCATACACACTAGAAGAAGGCATCAGATCTCATTATAGATGGCTGTAAGCCACCATGTGGTTGCTGGGAACTGAACTCAGGACCTCTGGAAGAGCAATCAGTGCTGAGCCATCTCTCCAGCCCCCTTTTCTTTTTCATTTTTTAAAGACAGGGTTTCTCTGTGTTGCCCTGGCTGGCTCTGCAGACCAGGTTGGTCAGAGATTAGCCTACCTCTCAAGTGCTGGGATTAAAGGCATGTGCCACCACTGCCTGACTGCCACAACTTTGGTATTTTATTGACTGTGCTGGTTAGTTTTATGTCAACTTGACAAAAGCTAGTGTCATTAGAGAGGTGGGAACTGTAATTAAGAAAATGCCCCCATAAGATCAGGCTGTAGGCAAGCTTGTAGGGTATTTTCTTTCTTTCTTTTTTTCTTTTTTTCTTTCTTTCTTTCTTTCTTTTTTAAGATTTATTTATTATTATATGTAAGTACAGTGTAGCTGTCTTTAGACACACCAGAAGAGGGCATTGTATTTCATTATGGATGGTTGTGAGCCACCATGTGGTTGCTGGGATTTGAACTCAGGACCATCAGAAGAGCAGTCAGTGCTCTTAACCACTGAGCCATCTCGCCAGCCTGGGTATTTTCTTGAATTAAGAAAATGTGATTGGTGGGCAAGGCCCAGCCCACGGTGGGTGGTGCCATCCCTGGGCTGTGGTCCTGGGTTCTATAAGAAAGCAGGCTGAGCAAGCCATGAGGAGCAAGCCAATAAGCAGCATTCCTCCATGGCTTCTGCATCAGCTCCTGCTTCCAGGTTACTACCCTGTCTTGTCTTCTGACTTCCTTCAATAATTAACTAAGATATGGAAGTATAAACCAAATAAATCCTTTTGTTCTCAACTTGCTTTTGGTCATGGTGTTTCATCACAGCAATAATAACCCTAAGTAGGACACTGAATTTATCAGAAAATGAATTTGTTGTGGTTCTCATTCTGAATGGAATTCCTTTATGGAGAACAGACCAACACTGCCCTTCCCACTGTAATTTTCAGTATGCCAATTAGAAGAACGCTAGTCTCAGTATTGTTGCTCCAGCTTGTACAGTATTCTTTGTAGGAAAATGCATCATTTAACTTCTTGCTCCTGTGTTTGATTACATTTCATAATGTATACTTTTCCTATTAGGAAAGAAAATGTTTTCCAGTTTAATCCCCATAGCAACCTTAGGATTAATTAATGTTCCTTCTGCTTTCTTGAAGCTGTGAGCAGGTTGTCTGTGCCACACAAAACAAAACTATGAAGCCTGAAAATACTGAACATTTCATATCTTAGGCACATTGAGGATGTAGTGCAATTGATAGAGTGCTTCTCTAGCGTGCAAGAAGCCCTGGGCTTGATTCCCCAGTACTACCTAAATAGAGCATGGTGATACATGCCTACAATTCCAGAACTCAAGAGGTTGGGTCAGGGGGTGAGAAGTTCAAAGTCATCCTTGGCTATTTTGTGAGTTGATATCAGCCTGAGATACATAAGACCCTGTCTCTAACAAACAAGCCCAGGGGTAAGAGTGTGACTCACAGTAAAGTCTTGCTTAGCTTTCATGAGGCCCTGCATCAGATACCCAGAAAGACAAAACAAAACAAAACAAAACAAAACACCCAACCTCATTATTAATACCAATAATCACAGTGATACATATAATTTAACCTCACAGTAAGCCCTTGACATGAATAACTACACTTATTTTTACTGAAGGCAAACCAGGCTTCTTGGGGTCACTATGGGTAGGGAAGACCTGTACTTGGTCTAAGAACATTTCATATTGTATTGGATTATGAATTCAGAAGAACCAGTCAGGACTCTAAATTATGACTAGGGTATGACTCCAGGATAGATTTTAGGATTTTGTATTTGTGGTATGGTAATTCTCTTCTCAACAAAAATTGGGCCTTTCAAAGTTGAATAAAAACTACAGTCCTGTTACAAAATGGAATGCAGTAAATGTCAGAAGCAAGGATCATACTTATGAATGACTAATTCTTCCTTTCTGGGAAAGAAGAGCCTAGTGTTGTGGGGTTTGCCTATAATCCCAGCACATGTGAAGCAGAAGGATGACTAGAGATTCAAAACCAGCCTGGACAATACACTAAGTTCCAAGTCAGCTGAGCTACAGGACTATAAGGTGCCATGCTGTTCCAAAAAGAGCTGGGAGGGATAAAGAAGGGAGGAGGTGTGGCTGGGAGTGTCAAAGAAAGGCAAACATTTCTTTCTGTACCTCAGCCCTTTCTCTTTCTTCCCCCACTGTAGCAGAGAGTTTTTAGCTACACCACTTTGTGCTCCTGGTGGGTCATGTGCTTCCAGCCACCTGCCCAGGAATTCTTTGGACCCACAAAAGAAAGACACATACACATCAGCTTATTTTTAAGTGCCTTGGCTACTCAAGGGCTTGGCAGTTCTAAGCTTCCTCCGGCTAGCATGTTTTCCCTCTGGTACTTCTGGCTCAACATCTTCTAAGTCTACATTTAACTTTTCTGCCCTGTTACCTTCTGTAATGCCCACTGGTCTTTGCTGCCCAAGATGCTTCTGGGCAGCCTTTTTGGGGTCTGCTTTTCCTTTACAACTACATTTTGGATGATCTTCCCTCTGCAGCTCTAAATCTGATCCATCTCCCTCTGACCCCCCAGTCATGGCAATTGATTCCCTGTCTCCCCTTCCCTTACTCCAAACATATACAACTCTAAGGGTCCTGTCCAATCTTCCTTTGCCCAGTCATTGGCTGCTGGCATCTTTATTGATGGATCAAAAACCAATTGGGGACAAGGACCTTTAGCGTTTGGACATGCAGATTCCCGATTTAATCAAAGTATTAGAACTAATTTCCAACACCCTACTTCTGGAGTTGATCTCAAACAGGACAGAGAATCATGAATACTAGGAACCTGGACAGATTATCTTCTCCAATTATCTTATTAAATATTTATTTTGTTTATTTTGTGTGTGTGTGTGTGTGTGTGTGTGTGTGTGTGTGTGTGTATGTGTCCATAGAAGTTGGAAGAGTGTGTCAGATAGATCCCATGGAACTGGAGTTACAGATGGTCATCAGCTACCATGTGGATGCTGGAAATAGAACCTGGGTCCTATGGAAGAGCCATCTCTCTGGCCTCTCCAATTATCTTTTTTTTTTTGGGGGGGGGGGGTGGTTCCGACCATAGTCAGAAAACCTGCTAGACAAATTCTAAAAGAGCTGTAACACTTTCCAATTATCTTGAAGTGACATACTCTGTAACATTTAGATTGAGTGAAATTATACCTTGCTTCTACCATAGATCAAGTTTTCGAGTGCTCAACTCTATTAGAAGAAAGAAGTTATTAAATTCAAAGGGAAATAGGGATGTAGCTCAGCAACAGTGCACCAGCCTAGCATTCAACACAGAAAAATTAGGAAGTGGCCACGTGTAGTATCACACACTTTGAAGCCCACCACTCAGCAGGCAGCTGCAGATATCTTCAGTTCAAGGCTAGCCTTATCTACAGAGTGAGTTCCAAGACCGCCAAGGCTACACAGAGAAACTCTGGAAAGAAAAAAAAAAAATCCCTTAGGTCAATCTACAGCACTGCATTAAACAACATAAAACTAGGCATGATGGCAGCATCTGTGATTCCAGTACTGGGGAAGTGGAGCCAGGCGGATCAGAAGCTCAAGGTC
This sequence comes from Montemys delectorum, assembly GCA_019843815.1. Classification (NCBI taxonomy): domain Eukaryota; kingdom Metazoa; phylum Chordata; class Mammalia; order Rodentia; family Muridae; genus Montemys; species Montemys delectorum. Next base: position 15,014 of record JADRCD010214007.1, read on the forward strand.
GTCATCAGCTAGATGCCAAGAGACCAGCCTGGATCGTATGAAACTTTCTTAAAAACAGAACAAACAAGAAGAGGCTGTGGCAGGAGAAAGAAAAAATCAAACAGGAGATACTCAGGAGACCTATCATTCCCTAAATATGTATAGGGACTTCCTGAAAGAGGAAAAGACATTTTCTTCAATGATAGAGTCACTGGTGAGATGCCCCGACTCCTCTAAACAACCCCTTATTCAATCTCCTGTAAGCAACCCTTGTGGTGTTCCTTGGGTCCCTCATGCCAGCAAAAAAAAAAAAAAAAAAAAAAAAAAAAAAAAAAAAAAAAAAAAAAAAGAAAAAGAAAAGAAAAGAAAAACCGCATTGAATTAGAAAAGGGACCAGTTGGCAAGAAGGAGGGGGTGTGTGGGAAGGGTAATGAGAAAGGGAGGTCACGATTGAAATGCATTACATACATATATTAAAGTGCCATAATGAAACCCATTATTATGTATATGCTAATAAGAACACATTTTAGGAAGAAGAGTCCTGCTTTGGGGGCTATGTGATGTGTCTCAAGGCCTAGGGCTAACTGAGGACTCTCTGGATGGATTGTGCTCTTTTTTTCCCTCCATTTTCTTAGGAGGGTCAAGGATAAGAAAGGAAGTCTGTTTCAGCCCAGCTGCTGCACAGGGGCAGGAACAATTCACGCTGTAGCCATGTAGGTTTGTATGTTAATTATGAAATTTTGTTAACAGATGGCAGAAAAGTGTTAACAAACCTTGTATATTAAGTCTTTTTTTTTTTTTTTTTAACAGAGCAAAGTCTCTTGAAACATGTCTTATTCAGTTGAAGGGTTTGTTTAGAGTATTGGTTATTCTGGCTATTTTTAAAACACAAAACAGTGTTTTAAGTAGCCTATGTTTTATGCTGGGCATGATGGTGGATGGCTTGTAATCACAGCTTTCGGGAGGTAGCAGCCAGAGGGTCAAGAGCTTAAAGACATCCTCAGCTATGTAGCGAGTACCAGTATAGCCTGGGCTATGCAAGCTTCTGCCCCCAAAATAAGCAGATCGTGTACGTTTTCTAAGACTAAACTTGGGTTTACTTAAAGATTGAGTATTTGACCAACGATCACATTTCGCTGTTAAAGATCTCTATGGATGTAAAGAGGGAATGTTCCAGGGACACTTTTGGTATTTAGAGCAGAACTTGAAGTAATGTGGAGAGGTGACTTTAACCCCAAAGTAGGGATGAAATGAGATGTGTAAAGAATCTAAATAAATGATGTCATGGGCTGGAGAGATGGCTCAGTGGTTAAGAGCACTGACTGCCCTTCCAGAGTCCTGAGTTCAATTCCCAGCAGCCACATGGTGGCTCACAACCATCTGTAATGGGATCTGATACCCTCTACTGGTATATCTGAAGAGAGTGATAGTGTACTCATATATATTAAATAAATAAATAAATAAATAAATCTTTATTTAAAAAAATGATGTCACAAGAAAAAGCACAACCTGAGGATGGTGCTGCACACCTCTAATTCTACAGAGGCACGAGGAACTTGGTGAATCTGAAGCCAGCCTGGTCTATATAGGGAGTTCCAAAGTTGTCAGGTTTGCACAAAGTACTTTTACCTACTCAGCCACATCACAGGTCCTATCCTTAAAGGCACAGCTATCTTTATAGTTCATTCACTACAACTTCAGCTGCATTAGCACTGTGGGACCAGCTCCCTGTTTCCTGTCCCTGAGAAGAGCTGCATTGGCCTATGCATGGTAGGTCATGCAGTAAGAATAGATTTGAACCCAAGGACTCTTTTCTAAGCGCTTGGCATTTTGCCATCCCCCCCAAAGAATCCGTTAGTGGGTAGGATTTTGTTGCGGTTGTGGCTTGTTGTCATTGTTACAAGACCATGCATGACTGAACTTGCCACTTCTGTGAGCACAGCTTGTCTTGGATGGTCCCAGTGTACGTCCTCACATGTTACATTATGGCAGCTGAACTCCAAAGGAAAGAGTGAGGCATTTGCTTCCTGGAGATGGGCAGTCAGTGCTGAATGTAGAACAACTCTGGCTGCTTCTCTGGTCTAGATGGAAAAAGACAGAGAAGAAATCTGGGGATAAAACAAGGAGTTCCTACTTTGGGAATATAGGAAGTCACCATGATGCATCGGTGGGATATCTGAGGTAAGAGGATCAGGCCTATGTGGTCTTGGGTCAGTGATGAAGCTGATATGAGCTCCTACTCTCAGGCAACAGAATCTTTGTTCTCTCTTCTATGAACAAAGGTAGGGTCACAGAAACGTGGACAAGTCTTTGCCATGCACTATTTCATAGCTTTTCATCTGTTGTGACGGGTTTTAGCTACATAGTCCAGGAGAGACTCAGAGTGCTAGAATTTCAGGCCTGTGCTAACACAACCCATATCTATATATCTATTAGGGGATGGTTTTGTGCACTGTAATTTTATTTGCTGATTTCTGTGCTCAAGAGACCTGGTTACAGATTGTCACAATTATTGAACAATTTCTATGTTGTGTAAAGAATGTTCCCCAATTATCCCCAATGATTGGTTAATAAAGAACTGATCAGCCTGACTGGGCAGAGGAGGCAGGATTTCTAATCCCATGGTAGGGTCCCAAAGAGAGAAGAAGGAAGAGAAGTGGTGGCCAGGAGAAGGTCCAGGAGGAGTCCTGAGGAGGGGTTACCAAGAGATTCACCATGAGGACAGATGTGGAGGATAGCAAGCCATGGCAAAACTCAAACTTCAAGTAACACAGGGCTTTGCTCTGATCCACTTGCCTGTTGTCCCATAATATATTTGTATATTTCATTAATCTATGACTGTCTTTTTGTTTTGCGATTGTAAAACTTCATGTAGTCAAGTTCCAAGGTAGAACATGTCATCTTTCAGGACAACTATTCCTAGACCTTCATCATTCTTAGCTCAGAACCAACCAACTCACCCACCCAAAACACCCTTTGAAGTGATCTGTGCTTTGCTTCTTGACTTTTGAGAGTTATAGTGCAGGATGAGGCTGGGGATATAACTCAGTGTTAGAGCTCTTGCCTACTATGCACCAGCCACTAGTCTGGAGCCTTATGCACCATGCACAGTACTACAAAAAGAAGCAAACAATACACATGGAAACAAATGAAAAGCCAGGATGACACACAGGCAGGAGGATCTCTTCAAGCTCAAGGCCATCCTGGTCTACATAGAGCTCTAGGATAGCTAGGATTATATAGAGAGTCTCAAAAACAAAACAAAATGGTATAGAAAGACTGCAGGATGTCTAGACAGAGAACAATGGAGAAGATGTGGGTACTGGCAGGCTTTTCATCTAGATGAGATGATGCAGGTGCCCAACAGTTTTAATCAAAAGGAAGGGTACATTTGAGCAAAACCTATGGGAAGAGCGTGCCCAGGACTCTAAGGAGCCATTGCCCATGGAGACGTCTTTGCCATATGAGACTGCTAGTGTTTTCATTATTATAGAGGAAGAAATGGGGTGGAGGGTTGTTAGTTAGGGCTTTAAGAAACCTTTGGCAGAGAGTCATTATTAGGCCATATCTTTAAAAAAATGATAAGGGGCCAGCAAGATGGTTCATCTGGTGTGCTTGCTGCCAAGCCTAAGACCTGAGTTCAATCCCTGTATCCCATGTATGGAAGTAGTAAATTGATCCCCACAAGTGTCCTCTGACCTAACTATAGTACATATTATCATACCAGGTTGTATATCCAAAATAATAAATATTCTACTCCATGGGTAATTTTAGGACTTTTCGTTCTATGGGATTTTTTTTCTTTTTGCTGACTCTAATGCCCAACCTCCATATTAAAATGAGATTATGTGGCTGGAGAAATGGCTCAGCAGTTAAGAGAATTGCTGCTCTTCCAGAGGACAATTCCCAGCACCTGCATGGCAGCTCACCACTGTAACTCCAGCTCCAGTGGATCTGAGATCTTCGAATAGACATGCATGAAGGCAAAACATCAATGTACATAATAGGAAATAAATCATTTAGATGAGATTATGAATGTCCTATTACTGTGAGACTAATTTTTTTGCATGTATCTGTGGTGTGGAAACAGAATTGAATGCATTTACTTTTTGCATGTGTGTGGGTGCACAAGATAAGGGATGTCTTCTTCAACTGCCCTCCCTCACAGTTGAGACTGGGTCTCTCACTTAAACTCAGAGCTCTTGGATTTGGGCAATAAGCTCTTTACCCTTTGAGCCATCTTGCTTGCCTTGTTTGCTTTTTTTTATCTTTTTAATTAAAAGAAATGTTTTTGAAAGAGATGCAGAATTTTGGGCTGTAAAGAGTTAATTACTTGGTGGGCTTTTTAGTTATTCAAATATGAGCTGGAGCAGCTAGCTTCTAGATGGGATTTTCTATCTCAGCTGCCCCTCCCTGAGGCCCAAATATACAAAGTTGATCTCCAGGAAGAAGGTAGATTATTTGCATTAGGAAGTCAGGACCTCCTGCCAGGAGGAGAAATAAAGCCCCCCAGATAAACTTTTCCTCCTTGGTTTGTAGTTAGGGAGCTCATTGGTTTTCTTGGCATACCCTGCTCCCCCCACCTCCTCTCATCCCACATGGGAAAAAAAAAAAAAAGGACCAAAAAGAATACTTAGGGTCTGAAGGGGAGAAAATAACAACCAGAAAACTCCTCAAAGCCCAACTTCCTTGAGGAAGATAGATGTGCGTGGGTTGGTGACTCAGGCTGTGACAGAGTTCCAAGGTTTTTCTGGAAACGGCAGTGCTTTGAATAGAAGCATTAGCACAGCGAGCTAAGGCTGTTCGAGGCCATTTCTTGAAGCTGACACCTGTGTGCAGTTCAGTAGAGGTGGATACAAAGGCAGTGCAGGCAGGACTGGCCCTGTCTGGACAGGGTACCATCGGAGGTAGAGGCAGACCTAAGAGAAAGACTAAGGTCTGTGACTGCTCGCCAGCTGAATTTGTGAGTTTCTTTCTGCTTACATAGAAAAATCTATTCTTTCATTTTATAAATATTTATTGCGTTTCTATTCTAGACTGTGGGGGATCAAACAACTGACAAATGACAAAAAAATGTTCCTTTTGGAAGAAAACAGAAAATGTACATGAGCATATCTAAAATGGCTGGCCCTTGGGAGAGACAGAAAGATATTAAGTTATGCTGGGCCTGGTGCAGGCTTGTGATCACAGCCACTGTAATTGTAGTAGTAACAGGCTGCTGAGAAAGGAAGCTCACAAGTTCAAGGCCTGCCTAACTACAGAGTGAGTTCAAGGTCATCCTGGGCAAGTTAGTCAGACCCTGTCACAAAATAAAACATTGAAAAGGGACTGGGGTGTTGCTCAGTGGTAGCGTGGTGCTTTGCACTAGGTTCAGTCTCTGGGACTGGGGAAAAGAAATCAAGAGTGGCTTGAAAAAGTCAAGGCCAGCTTGGTCTACAGAGTGAGTTCTAGAACAGCCAAGGCTATACAGAGAAACTCTGTCTCGAAAAACAACAACAACAACAACAAAAAAAAAAAAAAAAAAAAAGAAGAAAAAAAAAAAAGAAAAGAAAAGAAAAAGTGAGGGAGAACTTGGAGGGAAGCTTGGAACCCGAGGAAGAAATGACTGGAAGGACAGGACTCAGGAGATGTCGAGTTTCCCGTGCTCCAGTCCTGTGCTGTGTCTTACAGCACTGGTTCAGGCCAATGTGACTTTGGCCTTTACTATCATAGAGACTGGCTGCCATTGGAAGAAAAATTTGAAGAAAAGAAAAACAAATGGATTCTGCTAAGTATTCTTTCATCCAAAGATTGTCATGGCTTCTTTGATCACACTTTTCTCTTCCCAAATAAGTCCTTGTTCACTGGTTTCCTTTGCCCTGGAATAAAGTTCTGATCCCAACCAGCTCAATGGCTTTCCACCTTGTCCATTGACAGTTCTCAATGAGCTCTCCTTAGTGAGCCTGGGACTCACTAATTGGACTAGGCAGCTAGCCAAAGGCCCTGGGGATCCTCTTTTCTCGCCCATCTCTGGGCTTACTGGAGTTAACTTTTTGTGTGGCTGCTGGGGATTGAATTTAAACCCTTAATTTTAGGACTCCCTGGGCATGGAAAACTTTTCGAGACAGTGCCATACAAAACTGCTCAGGTGGGCTTTGAAGTCACTGTGTGGCCCAGACTGTTTTGAACTCGAGGTCTTCCTGCTTCAGGCTCTGGAGTTGTTGAGATCACAGGCCTGTGTCTCTATGTCAGAAGTAGCCTGTATTTAAAAATATTTGGAACTATGAGAGGATAATTAGTCTTTACTTACTCCAGTAGGAAGTCAGTCTCTATTCTGAGATGGCTTGGCACTCACACTGAAGCCCAGGGTCTTGGACTCTGCAAAATACTCCTTCCTCAGGCTCTGGAGTCCTAGGGTACAAGAGTGAGCCACTACACCCTGTTTAGAACCATCCATCTATTAAAAAGATTAACTTAATAACAAAAGGCCACTTCATGGTTTTGAAAGATCATCTGTATATTCCAGTTCAGAATGGATCTGAGGGGGAAGAGATGAAGCGGAGTAGGTTAGGACACCATAGATTTACTGAGGAGGGGGATGTATTTATTTAGTAAGCTTTACTGGGAAGTTTTAAGTTAGGTACTATATTTAGTCACTGGCAAGGCAAGGGTTAAAAGAAAGGTGACAGAAATCCTTCCTGGAATTCATAGGAAAGGGGGTGGGGAGAACTACTCAGCAGAAAGGGGGGAGGGGGCAGTCTCACATCCAGCCTCTTCATAAATGGAGCAAGATGAGGAAGGGCTTCCATTAGGAGCTGGAGACATGGTTGCAAAAGTTGGGAACAGTTAGTTCTAATGGAGAGAGCTCTCTATTAGTGTAGATTTTTCTTTTCTTTCTTTCTTTCTTTCTTTTTTTTTTTTTTTTTTAAGATTTACTTATTGTTATATGTAAGTACACTGTAGCTGTCTTCAGACACACCAGAAGAGGCCGTCAGATCTCATTATGGATGGTTGTGAGCCATCATGTGGTTGCTGGAATTTGAACTCAGGACTTTTGGAAGAGCAGTCAGTGCTCTTTCCCGCTGAGCCATCTCACCAGCTTTCTTTCTTTCTTTCTTTTTTTCTTTTTCTTTTTAGCAGTAGTTTTTGTTTGGTTCTTAGATTACCTTAAAAGAAATCCACTGCAAATGCTAAAGCAAAAAGTGGCTCCGACATTGCCCTCATTTTGTATGTAGAGGCTAATCTTGAGCCTCGTCCCATTCCTTCCATCTTCCCAGCGCTGGCATTATAGGCATGCATCACCATGCCCATCTCATGCATATGCCTTTTCTAAAAATCAGTCGTTTTTTTCTGAGTCTTCACTGAGTATCCTGTCTTGAAGAAAACCACCTGTTACTGGAAAAAGGATTATCAGTGGCCTCGGGATAAATACCCTCTACCCTTTTAAAGACATTCTACACAGTCCTCTTCTAGTGTGAAAGGCAATAGTATTTACCCAGCAAGTTGACCCTCCCTTTAGTCCCAGCTGCTGCAATAGAAAATATGTGTGGAGAAATACATCGGCAAACTCAGTCCTTCTAGTAAAAACATTAAGAAAGCAAAGGACATTCACATTATAGAGGTGCTTGCGTTGCTGAAACGTTAGACATTGGTTTAGAACCCAGACGAAACAGGTGGCAAAATAGGTTTACTGAATGATGGGTTGCTACGAAGAGAGTTGCTTTCTGGAGAGATAGATGGAAGGGAGGGGAGTGGAGGCTAAAGCTTTGCTCTGTAACCTTGCTCACGTCATCGAAACTTGTCTAAAACCCTTGTCTTAGCATAAGAGTTTGGACTATGCATCAGTAAGATTCTTTCATCTCAAATTCCATGGTTCTATGGTTACGTGGGTGGAAATGGACCATTCTGTCGATTTCCTAGTTTCCAGGAGCGAAGAAACTAGCTTGGGTGTGGAACTAACTCGATGGAAAATTATCAACGTAGAGGTGGGCAGCTTCCCAACGACTGTGGCGGTGCACTTGGAAAACTTTCAAGAGAGTCCTTCTCTCATTCTTTGACGTGGTGTGACAAGTCTCCTGCTGTTTTGGAATGAGGGAGCGAGAAGGATCTATTTTAGGCTGAGATTATTCATTTGGCTAAACATTTTCTCTTTCTGTGTTTTTAGACTCCTAAGATGCCAAGAAACAGATTCTAAAGGGGTGGGAAGGGAATCAGGATAGGATAACTTGGAAAGGCCTGTGGAATCCTGCTTCCGCATCTGAACCCCTTTGGGTATTAGGATCGTCCCTGAAATGCGTATTTTTGGGCCCGGAGTCAGGCTCAGAACTGCAGAGGAGGGCTGACGGAAGCTGTTCCTGTTGGAGGGATGGCGTGAGAGCTCAGGGTTGGATCCGCGCGGGCCGCCTGGCGGGCTGCGAGCGTCAAGGGCGCGGCTGCGGGCGGACCCCGGGGAGGGGCTTCGCGGAGGCGCCGCGGCCCTACCCGAGCGGGGCCGCCCGGGCTCGGCGCGCAGAGCGGCCGAGCGGGCGGTGGCGCTGCGGAGGCGGCGGCCGAGGCCGGCGGGCGCGGAGGAGGGGCCCGAGATCGGGGCGGCCCGCGGCAGCTGCCCGGGTGACGACTGCCGGCAGCGGGGCGCCCCGAGGAGTCCGAGCCGCAGGCCTCCGGCGACGCGGCCTCGCAAGCAGCCCACGACCTTGTCTTAACTCCGGGGCTGGGGCCATGGGCCCTCACCGCCGCGGGCCCTGCATCCCTCGCTGCCCGTAGGCCCCGGTGGCCCGCCGGCTTGTCACTGCCCCTCTCCCCAGTCGAGCCGTCCCCACCCCAGGCCCCAGGGAAGGAAGATGAGGGAGACGGGCCCGGCGATCGGCAGCCAGAGAAGCAGCAGCAGCAGCGGTCGGGGGAGGGTGTTTCGCCGTTTCCTCTCAGCCGCCAGGACAAGATGGCAGCGGCCGCCGAGAGGGGCTGAGCCCCGGCTGAGTGGCGCCGCCTGCTGAAGCGCTTGGCTCCGGGTCCCCGCACGGCCCCCGCGACCCACCCCGGACATGCTCAGGGCTGCGGCCGCCCGAAGCGGGGAGAGCGCGGGCCTCTAGGAAGGTAAGGAAGCCGGGCAAGGGAGGATAGCTCGGCGTCGTCGCGGGGCCTCGGGGCCGGGGGAACCCTCGGAGCGCCGCCGCTCCGTTTCCGCCCGGTCGTCCAGTGCGGCCGGCCCGGGCGGTTCCCGAAGGCCGGCGCCACGCCAGGCCCGAGGCGGCCGGACGCGGGGACCGCGCGTGCTTTTCGCGCGCGCTTGGCGCAGCCTCCGGGAAGCCGCCCTGGCCGCGCCGGGCAGTCCGGGCCTTCCCCCAAGCCGAGGTTGCGCAACGGCTCTTCCCAGCAACCGAAGTTTTGTTTGGTCCCACGGGGCCCCCCCGTTTCGGCTCGGCGGCTCTAGGCCGTCACTACGGAGACCTCGTTCCTTTCATTGATGGGAGCGAACACCAACGTGCACGCACGCCGCCGGAGCGCCCAGCCCCGTGGCTGCGCCGCGGAGGCTTGGTGGCCCTGTCACCGGCGTCGCGGGGCGGCGGGTTTGGAGGGTGTCAACTCTGGAGACGTGCGTGCGTGTGATTGTTGGGGAGGAGAAATGTGATCCGCGGCTTCGCGTCCCCAGCGGCGGCGGGAGGAAGGCGTGGCGGCCGCGCGGCGGGGCTGTTGCCGGCTTCTCTCGTTACGGTGGCGGCGGCGGCCCTCTTCCCTTCGCGCTGGGGGAGATCAGCGGAAAGGACTCGGGACCAGAATGTCTGTTTTCCTGTCTGGGGGGAGACGGCTGTTGTAAAATGGTATGTGGATCTTGGGGGAAGCCTGTTGTTTCCTAGTCTTATCTTTGCTGGAGGGATTGCGCTGAAGGGTGTGTGCGTAAATTACCCTGGACCTGTTACAGAGTAGTCACAACACGTTCGGTCCTTGAGCCGTGTTTTCACAACCTCTGGCTGGCCTGCTGGCGAATTTATTTTTCCACCTGTCAGTTCGCAGCTTATAAGGAGCTTCTATTCGCAGCAGCAGCAGCCGGTCTCCCTCCCTCCCCGCCCCCCTAGGTTTCAGATTATGGCCCAGTTTACCGGGAAAACTCAGGGTTTTATGGTCAACTTTTGTTTTGGTTGTCTCTCTGGTACAGGGCTGGAAAAGTTAGCTGGAAAACCAGCCTTCGTTTCTTGTGTACCTCCGAGTTGTTTGGAGATCTGCTGTTTTTTTTATTTTTCTGTTTTCTATTTTAGGTTTTTTTTTCTTTTTCTTTTTTGTTCTGTAAGCTACAGCCTCTCAAATGGGGGTACTTCAAACAATTTAACTTAATTTCCAGATTTTAATTGCCTGGTGCTTGAAAAAAATTTAAAGAATTTCTTTTTTTCTTTCTGACTAGAATATGAAAACATTTCTAGGTCTTTTTTAGTTATTGTTTACCAAAAAAAAAAAATCTTAATGTTTATCCACATTTACTATTTCAGAAACTGGGCAAGTCTCACCATATGTTTGATAAGTCTAGATTCTGCTTAGGTTTGCAAGTGCAGTGCTAATTTTATACAATGAGCAAAACGATAAGGTTTAAACAGGTCATGATTAAGCTTAGTATTTTAAGTAAACAAAATATAACTGACCTTTTAAAAATTGTTTTGTTGTATTAATTCCTTTGTCTTCATTCCACTTAACAGTAATTGAAATATAATTAAACAACTCAAATTTTTAATTTTTAATTTAACAAGATATTTTGTGGTATATTTATGGATGCATTCATATAAAGTGCAGGGAGCTCGAGTTTGTGAAATTTAGTGCTTAACCTGTGTTAGTTTATTTTTCTTAAATTATTTTGATTATTTTTAATTTGTTATGGTAGATATACCATATATATCATATATATACACATATATATATCAGAAATGTCTGTTTTTTCAGCATTTGTATATTTTACTGTATTTTAGGGAGAATTTATTTCTTAGGTCCTCCTTTCCACCCTAGGAAATATATTTGCACAAAGAAAAATACTTTGGAGGATAGATAAAAATATAGCATCGGTGTTTTAAACAGGTAAGATGAGCTTGAAGTCTAGAACAGAACTGGCCATTAAATGTTTTAAATTTATATTTGGACATTGCTGACTACAGTAGCTAAACATACATATTAGGCAAGCAGATCATAACATGGTGAGACAGTCTTAGCATTTTGTCATAATGCCTTTTCCATTGAACTAGTCATTATCTTGTTTATAAACCAGCCATTGGCTTCTGGGCATGGGGTTTTTAGAGTCTCATTAAAGTAGATGGTTTCTATGAGATAATTCTTGTAAATGTGCTTGAGAAGAAGCTGAAGATTATACTCTGTTAATTTTTTGGATGATCTGTCATAGGATACCATAAAGTAGGGTTGCAAATTACAGAGGTCGGTTTCTGTAGCAAGCATACCATTTGACACATAGGTGTGTGTTTAATGCCAGCGCTGATGCGTGCTTTCCTGCAAGTTCAAAAAGCAGTAGCTGTCAAATGACCTTCCTGATTGAAATTTTGTTTTTAAATATTTGCTGCATGAACACTGAAGGCATATGGGAAAGAGGAAGGAGAAAATGTCAACCTCACAATGTAGAATTGTTAATCAAATGTAATTCATGCACATCCACTTAAATGCAGTAATTGTCCACATCTGTGTTGCAGTGACTTATTCCATAAACTTCTGAAGTTACCTTTGTTTCTGTGAGGTGGAGGACTTAACTTCCTGTACAGTTCTCATTGCAACAGTTCTTCCAGTATGATAAGGTAGATGAGAATTGTCCTATTGGTGGTGGATCAGAGGCATGGAAACATTGTTTCTGTTGCAACTTAACTGAGCTTGGATATGAAAAGATGTCATGACAGTGCTTCAAGGATGTTCCAAAAACTAGAATTTCTCTACTTTCCACAAGTTGTTACTCCTGTCTTCTATTTATTAGAGCACACAGGCTAATTTTGATACACGGTTATTATTGCTGCCAAAGTAAGCATTCCCTTTGTAAAGTCTGTGGGTTACAGCTGCCCAGAGTTGAGGCTTAGTGTTGCATGTCTAAGTCGGAAGCTACTTTTGAAGAGGGACTTTATTGGCGTTTGTTTAGAGGCGCTGCCCCTCCCCCACTTTAACTGGGCTGTAGTAGTATTTCTCTGGGAAAAGAGATCTTTCTCAGAGCACTTGTCAGGAGGAAGGAATATTTGCACATGATGTAAATATACAATGAAAGGAATTATCCTAAATGTCCTTCCTGGCTCTGGATCCATCTGCTTAAAAGTTAGAACCTTCCCTGGTACCTTTAAAAGGTTCTAACTTAAAAATATATTTGGAGCAAAAGTTTTGAATCATGGTAGGGTTTTTTGTTTTTGTTTTTGTTTTTTAAAATTCCTTTTGGTTTTTCTAGACAGTGTTTCTCTGTGTATGTAGTCCTGGCTGTCCTGGAACTTGCTCTGTAGATTAGATTAGCTTTGAATAAGGGATCCTCCTGAGTGTTGGGATTAAAGGTGTGTGGTACCACCTTGGCTTATTTATTTAGTTTTTGACAGAGTACTTTGTGGTCAACTTAAGGAAGCAGTTAATTTCTTTTTGTTGTCTTGGTCTAATTAAGAGTAGTTTGGGCAAAAGCAATATTAGAGTGCTTTTTCTAAATAGCTCTATTGTATTTTTCTGGATGTTGTTAGTCATTCTGTAAGACCCTGATAAACTAGACACAGTAAGGAGGTGTACATTTACATATACATACATATACATTATATATTGTATATAAGTGTTTGCCAAACATGTCACTAAACAAAGGCCACACAGTTGCTTGTATGTTGAGACACCAGGGTAGTTGCCAGAGACCTAGGAGCTACTCATGTGGAAGTGAAAAGAACCAGAAACATGCTGCTAGTGTGTATGATGATATTGTTAGGTCTCAGCAGATTTACTTTAGGTCTTTTGTAGCTCAGGCTGGCAGTGAACTCATCTTCCTGCCCCTACTGCCCAAGTAATACCACCTGGCCTGGCTGATTTAAAACAACAAAACAGAAAACCCAAACAATAACAAAACAACACAAATACAAAGCAGAATAAAAGTTTATTACTTCTGGCAGTAAGGTGTGAAGTAGGCTCTTTAAAAAGTCTCAAATTACAGGTTTCTCTGAAATCAGAAGGGCAAAGGGCATGAGTCTAACCTACAGGATTCGATTTTGTTTTAAAAGATCCTTAAAAAGTAAAGGCAAAATACATATCAAATTTTATAGATCTTGTGTTTTCAGACTGAATTAAACCCCAGGTTTCTGATACCTGTCACACAATCCACTTCCAAGGCAGACAGACATGCATTTATTTATATATCTGTCTGTTCTGGGAGTGACCTAAGATCTCACACATCCAGCATGTTCTCTATTACTGAGTTATACCCTTAGCCTAATATAGATGTATTTTGTTTTTATTTATTTATGTAGATTCTATTGTTTTGTTTTATCTTATGTGTGTAGATGTATTGTCTATATAGTTATCTGTACCACTTGTGTTCCTGGTGTCATAGAGGCCAGGAGAGGGCACTGAATCCTCTAGAACTGGATTTACAGATGGATGGGAGCCACTCTGTAGTTGCTAGGAATTGTACTTGGGTCCCCTGGAAGAACATTGATAGCTTTGGTTGCTGAGCTGTCTCTCCAGCCTACCTTCTATTTTTGTATTTGACTGGGCCTTACTGTGTAGCTCTGGTGGGCCTTAAACTCTAATCCACCTGCTTCTGTCTCAGTGCCAGGATTACCAGTGCTAGCATACATGACCTCTTTCCAGAATCAATCTAATCAATCTTTTCTCCTACCACCTATCTCCTAGGTCTTTGAGACAGACTCCCCAGTCCAGGCTGACCTCAAACGTCTGCTTCCTGTATTTCCATCTCAGCTCTGTGCCCAGCCTGAGCATTTCAGTCTTCTTGACAAGGTCTCACTATGCAGCACTGGCTAGCCTCGAGCTCACTACAAAGACCAGGCTAGCCTTAAACTCAGAGATCCACCTGCTTCTGCCTCCACTGGACTAAGCATATTCATTTTTTAAATGGGTAGATTTCCATATTCATTTTTACTTTGCATTTTCTTTTCTTTTCTTTTCTTTTCTTTTCTTTTCTTTTCTTTTCTTTTCTTTTCTTTTCTTTTCCGAGACAGGGTCTCTCTGTGTAGCCCTGCCTGTCCTGGAACTCACTCTGTAGACCAGGCTGGCCTCGAACTCAGAAATGCGCCTGCCTCTGCTTCCCAAGTGCTAGGATTAAAGGCGTGAGCCACCACCGCCTGGCTATTTTGCATTTTCTTTACTGCTGTCCTTAACAAATGGTTCCTGCGTGCATGTGTGTTCGTGCGTGTGTATCTGTGCTTTCTTGCATATATATGTATGCCATGTGTTTGCCATAGAACATGCAGCAGTCGGGATGATTTTAAGAGGTTGTTTTCCTTCAACCACAAGATCCTGTGATCAAGTTCAGGTTATCATGTTCCCTTCCCCCATCCTCTAATAAACCAAAAGGATTATGCCTTTTTTTTTTTTTTATAAAAAAAAAAAAAGAAATTTAGTATAAGGAAGAATAAGAAAGTGTATTACTCATTTGAGCTTTAACTTTATTTGGACAAAGATTTAAGTTGTTAAAGATGAATTCTATTTTTTTTTTTAAATTAAAAGGTTCATTTATTTTTGGCCATATGTAGTGGTACACACATTTAATCCCAAATGCAGAAGGTAGGTGGTTATCTGTGAGTTCAAAGTCAACCTGGTCTACATAGTGAGTTTAAGGACAGCCAGAGAGGTACATAGTGAGACCTTGTCTCAAAAAAAAAATTAATATTTTGTTTTGTGTCTATGAATCTTTTGCCTGCATGTAAGTGCAGCACCTGTGTGCCTGGTGCCTGTAGAAGCTAAAAGATGGTGTTTGTGAGTTGCCATGTGGGTGCTGGCAACCACACTTAGATCTTCTGCAAGAATGACAGGCACTCTTAACCATTGAGCCACCTATCTAGCCCTAAAGACTGATCCTCTAGTGTAACTCTTGGTCACAGTGAAAATAAAGGATTGCCGTGTTTAGTCACATGGATTTCCTCTCCCCTCAGTAACTTTATGTGGAGAATATTTTCTAGTTGAGAAATTTGTTTATATATGATGAGTATTAGATTCATGAGATTAAGCCTGGGATGTCACTCAGTTTAAGTGCTATCTAGAGTTCATGACACTTGATCCCCAATAGCACATAAACCCAAACATATTGGCCTAGGCTGATAATTCCAGCAGTACTCGAGGTGTAGGCCAGAGGGCAGAAGTTCCACATCATCCTCAGATACATGTTGAGTTCAAAGCCAGCTTGGGGTATAAAAAAAATGACATTTGTAGATTATATGTCATTCAACCTTTTCATTAATAATTAATTGTTTTCTAAGACAGAGTTTCTCTATGTAGCCCTAACTGCCCCGGAACTCAATTCTGTAGACCAGGCTGGTCTTGAACTTACAGAAATCTGCCTGCCTCCACCTCCTGAGTGCAGAGATTAAAGGCATGCACCACCACCACCACCACCCAGCTACTCCTAGTATTTTTATGTAGTTTATTTTTATGTTATAGTTGATTATATTTGGATTACCAACAAAATTCTCTAACGGTTTGATAGAAAAGGTAAAACTTATCTACATTAAAAATATTTATAACTCTTCTCTTTCTTTCTCCCTTTCTTTCTTTCTTTGGACAGGATATAGCTGCGGTTCAAACTAGTCTAAAATTCACTGTATAAACAGAGCTAGCTTTGAACTTGGGATGATTCTCTTGCCTTAGTTCATAAGTGTTGATATTACAGGTATGAATTACTACACCTGGATAATTTCAGATTCTTTAATACTTTCATACATAGATTTGTTTATAAATTTTACAAAATAAGTTTTTAAATAAACAATAGTAAACTTTGAAACATTTCAGTAAATTACTTAATTACAAAATATTTTCCACTTTAGAAAACAACTCCATGAAGGCCATAGAATATTTTTGTATGCTTCTCTTATGTACTCCTCTTTCTTTCTCCCTCTTTCTTTCTTTCTTTTGGACAGGATATAGCTGTAGTTCACACTTTAGGGTTAGGGTTAGGACTAATAAGACAGAGTCTTGTAAGGTTTGGTAAACTATATGGCTTTAGATACCTAGCTACAGTTTTAAATAGTAAGTTAGACTGATAACATTGAAGGTTGGATATGGCTTTTAAGAGACATCATTTCCAAAGTATAATTTAAATAAGACTGAGAGCTTTAAATGTATAATTAATTGAGATTAAGTGGGGCCTAATGACAAAATTGCAATGAAAATGACAGGCTGTGCTGCTGTGGGCCAGGGGCTGTGTTGCAGTCCTCATGTCTGCCCCCTTTCTACCAGAGGCTGGCCTGACCTGCAGCTTCCTTCTCTCTTTCCTTTTTTCTTCCTTTCTTCTTCCTTTCCTTTCCTTCCTTTCCCTTCCCTTCCCTTCCCTCCCCTTCCCTTCCCTTCCCTTCCCTTTTTTCTTTTCCTTTGGAACAGGGTTTCTCTTTGTAGCCCTGGCTGTTCTGGAAGTCCTTATGTAGATCAGGCTGGTCTAGGACTCACAAAGATCCAATTGCTTGTGCTTCCTGAGTGCTGGGATTAAAGGTTTGTGACCCTATGTTTGGCTTCATTACTTATTTTTTTTTTTTTTTTTTTTAGACAGGAGTTTCTCTGTGTAGCTCTGCCTGTCCTGGAACTCACTCTGTAGACCAGGCTGGCCTCCAGTTCAGAGATCCTCCTGCCTCTGTCTCCAGAGTGTTGGGATTAAAGGTGTGCTCCACCATGCCCAGCTTTGTTAATAGTCTTCTTTGAAAATTGATACTTTTATTGAGACAGTGCCTCATCATTTGATTCTGGCTGATCTGGAGGAACTTACTGTTGAAGGCTGGCTTAGAAGTCTTGTTGTCCCTCACTTACAACTCCCCCCCCCCCCCCCCCCCCCCCCCCCCCCCCGCCCTCCGTTGGCATTAGAGGTATGTGGCCGGTCTGGCCATACCATGTATTTTGATGATGTTTGTCAGTGAACTTCAAGTCTTCCCAGATCCATCCCTATTTTCCTGCTCCTGCCAACTTCATGCTTTTAAAAAATAACCATCAAGTCTAATTTGTGCTGCCCATATATTTTTGTGCCAACTCTAGTCAGTGTTGGTAGATCTAGTATAAGTATTTTTGTACTAAATTAGTTGGAAGTATAAAATTAGATAATAATTGTTCTAAGTCCCAAAGTAATTGGGTGTGTAGTCTCTTTAGTATGCTTTAATTGACTTTTTTTGGTAACTGGCTCAAAGACTTAGGCTATAAGAAATGAAATGTTATTATAGCTGTCAAAATATTTTACATATTTGATTTTCTACAAAGATACTCTATTCCCCATCTGGTATCATTATTTCTTCTGCTTTAAAATAATTATAGCTAGGAATAATACCCTGAATCTTTAAAACCAGTACTTGGGAGGCAGAGGGAGGCAGATCTCTGTGAGTTCAAGGCCAGCCTGGTCTGTATAGTTTCAGGCCAGCCAGGACTACATGGTGAGGCACTGTCTTCAAAAATCAAACAAATATTTATTTTGTGTGGTGGTTGGAGGAGAGTGTGCATTGCACCCCAGGATCCATGTGTGAGGGCAGAGGACAACTTTGTGGACTCCTCTCTTTACCTTTTTGTGAGTTCTGGGATTGAACTCAAAAACTTTAAATCTGAAGAAACTTGGTTTTGGTGGTTGTATTAGTAAAATTTGTGCAGTTGACTTTTCAAAATATGCCCCTTTCTGTGTATCTATACTAAGAAAAGAATATCCGGTTCACTATTGTTACAGTTTTAACAAATGGGAAAACCAGTCTGTTAGTCACACATGTATACACAGTAGACCGTTACCCTGTTTAAAACAGTAGCACCAAGACTCAGGGGGCACTGAGAAAAGCATGGCAGGAACCTGAGTCTGTTGTGGACACAGCTTTTCCACATGCTGTGATTTCCTGTCTCTATTTCTTTATTGTCTCCCCATCTTCCTCCCCGAGACAGGGTTTCCCTGTGGCTCTGGCTGTAGACCAGGCTGGCCTTTAAACTCAGAGATCTGCCTGTCTGCCTCCTGAGTGGTGGGATTAAAGGTGTGTGCCACTACCACCTGGCCTGTACTCTTTTTAAAGTGAAAAATTTTTAAAAGATTTATTTATTTATTATATTTAAGTACATTGTAGCTGTCTTCAGACGCACCAGAAGAGGGCATCAGATCTCATTACAGATGGTTGTGAGCCCATCATGTGGTGCCAGGATTTGAACTCAGGACCTTCGGAAGAGCAGTCAGTGCTCTTAACTGCTGAGCCATTTCTCCAGCCCTCTCTTTTGTTGTTGTTGTTGTGTTGTTGTTGTTTTTTTAATTTTATGTATATGGTGAAATTTTTAATTTAAGGATTTTTGTTCCTGTGTATGTGTGTGTGCCTACCACAGTATGTGGGGACTGGAGAAGGGTAGCAGATTCTCTGAAGCTGGAGTTTCAAGCAGTTCAGAGCTGTCTGAAGCAGGTGCTAGGAACTATAACTGCTGAGCCATGCATCTCTCCAGCTCTGTAGCTAGCTTTGTACAAGATTGGGCCTGTCAACATCCTTTCATGGGAAGGAAAGGGACATGGGGGCTGCTCCCTGAAGATTTATATGCAATTAATGGTTGATTGGGAGAGGCATGTTCATTAGTTGTGCGGCCACTGGTAAGATGCCTATGCTCTGTACAAGCTCTCATGTGCTTATATAAACAAGCCTAGTGAAACCAGTGGGTCACATACACACAAGATATGAAGAGAACTGGAACAGCTTGGGAAGAAGGTGATAGTGGGAGTGAGATGAATAAGAGAGGGTAAAGTTGTGTGAATATGATTATATTATGGTATGTATGAGAATGCCATGATGAAGACCGATTTAGTAAACTGAATGGAAGGTGTCCTGTGGAAGACTAAATTGGTTTGTCAGGTCTACATGTATTTTGATGGAATAAATTCACATTAAAACAACTAAGAAGATAGTTTTTTGATTGTTTTATAATTTTATAGCAATTGAATAACTTAAAGATGTTTTTGACATTTAACCTCTTTGAAATATAAATGTTATGTAGCTTTAATGGTTTTATAGTAAAATATTTGTGTGTGTGTGTACACAAGCAGAGGCCAGATGTGAGGTGTGTTCTGTCCTCCCTTAGTTTTGAGGTAGGGTTTCTTACTGAATATGGAACTTACAGATTGGCTAAGTTTTTCTGGCTAACTACATACATCCTTGCATCTTCCTACCTGCCTCCCAGAGTTGACACACACACACATACACACACACACACACACACACTCCCCTAAGCCTGGCCTTTTATGTGGGTGTGGGGATCTAAATTGAAGCTTGGACTGCAGGTACTTAGCCCACTCTCCTGAGTCATCCTCACAGCTCTCTGGTTTGTTAGTTTCTTTAATGAGTTGAACTCAAAGCTTTGGCTTCTATCTTTTTATCTATTTATCCATCCATCCACCCACCCACCCACCCACCCATCCACCCACCCACCCATTCACCTATCCATCCATCCACAGGGTCTCTGTAGCCCCGAATTGAACTCACAGAGATCCACATGCCTCTGGCACCAGGCATGTAGCCCTGACTATTCCGGAACTCACTATGTAGACCAGAGTGCTCTAATGTGTAGGCTCAGTTTTCAAAATATGCTAGAGCTGGGGTGATGATGGCCCTGGAGGCAGAGGCAAGTGGTTCTCTGCAAGTTTAAAACCAGCCCTAGTAAATTTGCTATTAATATACTTATTTTAGAAGTCTGATTCTAGGTCATAATTCTGGCTTGGTAGTAGTTTTAACATAGTTTTAAAGGTTTGTCTGTGAATAAATAACCTTTCAAATTTATTTTTAAATTTTTACTTTTTTTTTTTTTTAATTTTTTTTAAAGGCAGGATTGCACCCTAGCCCTGGTTGGCTTGTCACTTATACTGTAGCCCAGGTTGACCTCAACCTTCTGGCCAGTTCTTTTGTACCAGCCTCTTCAGTGTTGTTGTTGGTATTATTTTGAAATCTTTTCATCCTTATAAATTTGAGTAAGTTTTAATTTTAATATATATATGAAATATAGAAGATGTACTTTAGTATAAGAGTATGTAAGAGTTTGGTAGATATTAATGAAAGTAATGAAGCTTTGAACTGAAGCTTTATGAACTGATTTTCTTTTTTTCCTTGAGATTGGGTCCCTCTATGTAGCTTTTTCTGTTCTGGATCTCATTATGTAGACCAGGCTGGCCTCAAACTCACAGAGAAACACCTGCCACCACCTCTTGAGTGCCGGGTTGAAGGTGTTTGCACTGTGCCCAGCTTTATGAACTAAATTTTGATTTTTTTAATTTTAAACGTACTTTAAGAAAGTACTAGGTAAACCTTTTCTTCAGCCAATCAGTAGTTCTCCTTCTGATGTTTATTTTACAGGAAATCACTGTTGTAGTTGGGGTGATCCCTTTTTAGACTGATTTGGACTGGTAGAGTGATTTCTAGCACCTTTGGAATGTCCAGCAGGTCATTTTCTGTTCCAAAAGTTGGAGTGTTTTGCTAAGTCAGATCGAGCTTGTTATTTAACACTGAGATTGTGTATAGTCAACACATTCTCTAGATGCCTTCTTCACAATACTGCTGGAAAATAACCAAGATTTTAGTATTTTCAAATACAGTGTTTTATAGGCACTTCGGATAATAGGCTTTGTTTATGAAGCTTTATGTGTGTGCTTCAATTCTGTGCAAATGTTTGTATGAAATTGGTTCAGTGTAATTTACTGGATAAAGTAGTAGTCAAGAGCACGTGGAATAGTGCAGGTATTTTAAGTTGGGATAATTAATGATGAAGGTGAAATGGCCTGTTCACACAAGCAGCTCATTCTCTAGTGTGTCTTGCTTTCTATTTGAGAGAAGACACAAAGTAAAGGAACAGTGGCAAACTGACCCGACACTGTTTTGTTAGAATATTTCAGGCTGTGCAGTTCCACTTGCCAACAAGTTCTACTTCCAGTGTCTTGTACAGGCTGCTGCTGCTGCTGCTGCTGCTGCTGCTGCTTCTTCTTCTTCTTCTTCTTCTTCTTCTTCTTCTTCTTCTTCTTCT